>PVLC010021377.1:0-28028 GCA_004027655.1 Graphiurus murinus
GAGATCAAGCCCGGAGTTAATCATTAGAAAGGCACCAACTCGATTAGGTTGACACGTAGAGAGTGTCATACTTGAGGGTCAAAATGATTGACTGCTGACAATTCCATATGGTTCCACAGAGTTCTCCCATGAGATATTGATCTGAACATGATCTTAATCATCAAGTGACTTATCGTTAAATGAGATTTAACTGTCTCTCATGCCGAGGAGCACTGAGCCACAGGCAAGGGAAACACTGATAGAAAGCAGCATTACAGCGCACCAGGCGCAGCGGCCCATACCTGTAATCCCAGGCTGAGACAGGAGGATCACAGGTTCAAGACCAGCCTCCGCAACTTAGCGAGACTCTCAGCAACCTAGCAAGATCCTGTTTCAAAACAAAAAATAAAAAGGGCTGGGGCTGTATCTCGGAGGTAGAATGCCCCTGGGTTCAATTCTCATACCCCCCTTCCCCCAAAAAAAGTTGTTATTTGTTTTTTCTAGGGAGGAAGGAAAGAAAGAAGAAAGGAAGAAGAGAGGGGAAGGCAGGACAGATTGTTGAGATGAGACAGTAGGAGACAAAGGCAGCAGGCAGTAGCCATGATTTAAAAAAAAAAAAAAAAATGGCTGAGGCAGAAGCAAGAGGCCAACTCCAGCTGCCCTGGGATGGGGCAAGTACCAACACCTGCCATCAGGTGTCGCATTATTGTCCAACTGCTAGGTCTGTGGGGACATTTGTTGAGTGGACGAGCTAAGCCTGCCCCTTCTGTGGCCTCCGGGGGCAGGATGTTTCACCGATGCCCCACGTGAGGCTGGCAGCCAGTAATAACCCAGACCCGGCGGAGGGCAGGGCTTGTTGCCAAAGCCTGGACCCCACACTCCCTTCCGGCAGACATGGAGAATGCTGCCAACCCTAAAAGAGAAATGGACAGCTTGCCCAGCCTTGAAACCAAAAACAAGCCAGGCGTGGTGGAACACTCTTGTAACCCCAGTATATGGGAGGCTGAGACAGGAGCTATACCCCCAGCCCTATTTTTTATTCTTTATTTTGAAACCGGGTCTCACTAAGTTGCGGAGTGCCTCACTAGGTAGCTGAGGCTGGCCGCGAACCCGGATCCTCCGGTCTCAGCCTCCCGAATGCTGGGATTACAAGCGTGCGCCACCACGCCCAGCAGGAAGATTCTTGAGTTTCAATTTCCAGTACCTAATATTGTCTGCATGACAATGCGCAGTTAACATTGATCATGAAACGCAAGAGCTGATTCTGCCTCAATGGTCAGTGGAAAAATCCAGATGTGTCTGTCGCCTGGTGCTATGGGCGCAGCTGGCCGTGGATTCCAGTGAGCTGTCTGGACAACATGAGAGATGGCGTCAGAGTGTTGGCCGTTGTCATTAAGATCAGCAAACCAAGAAGCCAGGGAGCGGCTCTGTGTTTCATGCAACTTAGCTCTGAGCCAAGTCTCCCCCCAAACACGTGCTGACAGCTCAGAGGATGGGGTTCACAAATCAAACCCCTCTGAGTCTCGACAGGGTAAGGACAGATCGGCTAGATGGCCCTTCAAGTGAACTTTGGTGGAAGGACCTTTCTATTGCTCTGTAGCTTTCAAAATTGTTACTTCCAGGTGAGCACTCAAAGTACCACCAAAGGCCATTTGCTATCTCCCTTGCACGCTTTCAGTGACAGACCAATTCAGCACCACACACACCTTGGGGCGGTGACCAGGGCCGAATGCGGGCAGCCCCCAAGCTCCCGAGACCTAAGCGGCTGCCGGGCTCCCTCGTCTCCTAGCCACCAGTGACTCTGATTCCATCTACGAGCCGCAGAGGTATTCCTGCCGTGAAGTATGCTTGGTAACGCCTCCCCAAATCCATCCCAAAGCACCAGGCTATTTCAGTATAAGACACCTGGTACATTTTTGTGTGGCTGCGCCTAAAATTGTGTTAAGATTAAATGTGAGCCAGGCATGGTGGTGCACGCTTGTAATCCCAGTACTTGGGAGGCTGAGACAGAAGGATCGCAGGTTCAAATCCAGCCTCGCAACTTTGAGAGGCTTTCGGCAACCTAGTGAGGCCCTGTTTCCAAGTAAGAAATAAAATCTGGCTGGGGAACGTAGCTTGGAGGTAGAATGCCTCTAGGCTCAATCCGCAGTACCAAAAAAAAAAAAAAAAAAATTAAATGTGAAAGCTGAGTGTGGTGGTGCACACTTGTAAGTACTTGGGGGTCTGAGACAGGAGTATCGCAGATTTGAGACTAGCCTCAGCCACTTAGCAAGACCCTTGTTTCAAAAGAAAAAAAAAGGAAGGAGGACTAGGTGGTGTGTAGCTCAGAGATAGAATGCCCCTGGGTTCAGTCCTCAGTACAAAAAATTAA
Organism: Graphiurus murinus; assembly: GCA_004027655.1. Classification (NCBI taxonomy): domain Eukaryota; kingdom Metazoa; phylum Chordata; class Mammalia; order Rodentia; family Gliridae; genus Graphiurus; species Graphiurus murinus. The sequence continues at coordinate 2,351 of PVLC010021377.1, forward strand.
AATTCAATGTGAAGGAATATTGAGAAAAATCGTGACTGCGGTATTTGCAGGAACATCTAGTCATGGTGAAGACAGATGTGAAGGTTTGCGGCACTGGATGTGCCTCAAGCCCTTTTCAGGAAAAGATGGGGCATCAGTAATCCCTGCGTGGGGCCGGGGTCTGGGCTGACTCCTGCTCCGCCCCACTGTGCTGCCTTGCATTAACCGCTGGATCCTGTGGCCCTCGGCTTCCTCATCCTCCACAGCGTGAGCCTCCTGGTGTCCTACCCCTGGGTTGGAGCCTTTTCCCCAAATGCTCAAGCACAGATCCGGGAAAGGGACAGGCGCTGGCCCGCCCGGCTGCTCTCCTGAGCGTCCCTTTGGGCTGAAGCCAACGTCAGCGGCTCGCACAGCTGCCTGCCTTGATCTCCTTCCCCTCTCTCCTCCTCCGCAGTACTCTGGGGGCTGCAAGAGGGCAGGACTTGTCCCTCTGTAGGTCACACTCACTCCCCGCCACCCTGTCATCCAACAGCTGACCTCCGGGGTTCACTGACAGCCGAGAACGATTTCGTGAGCTGGGCGGCTGGGACTCACTTCATCCCTCTCCCCAAGTCCGTGGTCCTCCCTTCCTTGTCTAGTTCTGTACCGGGAGAGGACGGCGCGCTCATTACTGGGCTCCCCCCATCTCTGGCTTCCACCAGGTCTGGCCGACAGGAGGCTCTGGCAGAAGACTGGCAGGCCAGAGGACACTACTCATAAACGTATACTTGAATACACATGCCTGCACATCACTAGTCCAGTGTCGCAAGACTGGAAACTTTAGCCTCACACGTCCTTACATAGAGGGTGTTCCTTCAATGGGCTGTGTGATATTGTATGACATCAAGGAGGTGGAGCTGTTTCTTTAAATTTTAATATATTTTTATTGGTGTATTGTAACTCTACATCATATTGAGATTTAGTATGATAGAAACATACATGCATGATATAGCACCCACTCTTCAGATGTCACCCCACTCTTTTTTGTTTTAGTTTTGTGATACTGGGGATTGAATTCAAGGGCGTTCTACCTCTGAGAGACACCCCGGCCTGTTTTTGTTTTGTTTTGTTTTGAAACAGGTCTCACTAAGTTGCCCAGGGCCTCACCAAGTTGCTGAGGCTGTCCTTGAACCTTCGACCCTCCTGTCTCAGCCTCATAAATACTGGGATTGCAGGTGAGCACCATGATGCCCGGCTGACCTCACTCTAATGTCTCAACCCTCCAAACACCAATGGTCTTCCGTGGTGCGCCTCCATGGAGATTGCACCATAGGTTGGGTAGAAGTGGATTCTCTGAAGCCAAACACATTTAGGTTCAAATACTGCTCCCATCCTCGCTGTGGGATTATGAGCAGATACTCATTAAAAACAGACCACGTGTCCTATACTGGAATTAGTGGGGTGCTTTGGGATAAGTTATCCATGTCAGGGAAGTTGCCTAGCGGAAGTGGAATACTCCTCTGGCTCAAGGACGGAATCTCTGAGAGGCACTGGCGGGCAAAGCACCTGTAAGCCTTGTCTAGCTCAAAACAGCAATGACAGCAGTACTAGGCTGAGAATACCAAGTAAAACACCACCACCAAGTGCTTAGTACTGTGCCCAGCAAACAGTATCCGCTCAGCAGAGTGTCTTATTAAGACTGTTGGTGGTAAATGCATCCAAGGAGTATCCCAGTTAAGAGCCACTAAAGTAAAAGACTGAGGCTGGGCATGGTGGTGCACGCTTGTAATCCCAGTACTTGGGAGGCTGAGATGGGAGAATCACAGGTTTGAGGACAGCCTCAGCTACCTAGTGAGGCACTCTGCAACTTAGTGAGACCCTGTTTCAAAATACGGAATAAAAAAATAGGGTTGGGGGTATAGCTTGGAGGTAGAATACCCCTGGGTTCAATCTCTAGTACTGCAAAAAAAAAAAAAAAAAAAAAAAAAAGAGAGAGAGAGAGAGACAGACAGACAGACACTCTGGAGGTTTCTTTGGAGGACCAGAGGAAGAATTGCATGTTTGACTGTCTGTGACTCAGCAATAATAAATTGTACCAACCACATCCGCCAGCCTTCCCATCTCAGTTTTTAGGTGGTTTTTCTTATGACCTTCCTTTATTTGATTCTTCTCAGAGAATGGAAATGATCTAAAGAGCATTTTTTATTTGATGGTTCTTTGCAAAGTCCCTTATGTTCTTGGGAGGAACAACGCCCTTTAAAATCTAATCAGCAAATAAACAACCCGGAAAACATGGGGAGTCTACAGAATGTAAATGTGCTTCACCCTGAGGGCTCTCACGATTTCATATTTCCGAGAGGCAAAGGAGAAATTACAAGTGCTGTTTTTTCTTTTGTGCTACCAATGCCTTTTACAGATGCATCAAGCTGGGTGTGGTGGTGCATGCCTGTAATCCCAGTACTTGGGAGGCTGAGACAGGAGGATGGCAGGTTTGAGGATGAGGACAGCCTCAGCATTTAGTGAGACTCTGGCTTTTTGTTTGTTTGTTTGTTTTGTGGTACTGGGGATTGAAGTCAGGGCCTTCTATCTCTGAGCTACACCCCCAGCCCAATTTTATTTCTTCTTTGGAAACAGGGTTTCACTAGGTTGCTGAGAGCCTCACTAAATTGCTGAGGCTGGTCTTGAACCTGTGATCCTCCAGTATCAGCCTCCCAAAGTACTGGGATTATAGGTATGTGCCACCACATGTCTGAGACCTTGTTTAAAATAAAATAAAATAGCCAGATGTGGTGGTGCATGCTTGTAATCCCAGTACTTGGGAGGCTGAGACAGGAGGATCCGGATTTGCGGCCAGCCTCAGCTACTTAGTGAGGCCCTCCGCAACTTAGTGAGACCCTGTTTCAAAATAAAGAATTTTTTTTTTTTTTAAAAAGGGCTGGAGGTGTAGCTCAGAGGTAGAATTCCCCTGGGTTCCATCCCCAGTACCCCCCCACACACACAAAGATGCATCAAAAATATATTTGCACACTATGTATTCAGTTAATTTTCACTTAGGTGGGTAAATTCTTTCACTTAGACAATATATAAAGCGTTTCTGGCTTGAAAGTATTTCAAGCCTCATTAACATAATCTTGGTTTTTTTGTTTTTGTTTTTGCTTTTGTTTTTAAGACAGGGCTCACTAGGTTGCTCAGACTGTAATCCTCCGGCCTTGGCCTCCTGAGTAACTGGGACTACAGGTGTGTGCCACCATGCCTGGCTCCTTGGTCATTCTGCCTTTCAGCTATACCCCCAACTTTTTAAAAAAAAAAATTTGAAATAGGGTCTAAATTGCTGAGGGCCTTGCCAAATTGCTGAGGCTGGTCTCAAACCTGTGATCCTCCTATCTCAGCCTTCCAACCACATCTGGCTTGGTTTTGATTTTTCTTTTTCTTTCTTTTTTGGTGGTAGTGGGGATTGAAATCAGGGGCATTCCACCTCAAAGCTACATCTCTACCCCCAGTCTTTTTTTGGGGGGGGTTAGGGGGGAACAGGGTCTCACTAAGTTGCTGAGGCTGGTCTCAAACCTGTGATCTTCCTGTCTCAGCCTCCCAAGTACTTGAATTATAGGCAGTACCACTATACCTGGCTTTGATTTTTTAATTGAACATTGGGAAGAAGTCAGGCACTATATGTTTTGCTCTTGATAAATATTCAGTTAAATACCCATTATGCCCAGACAATCTTAGGTACTGAAAATTCAACACTGAGTAAGAATCAGCTCCTGCCTGTATACAGAGCCAAATGATATAAGTCGACAGTCTACCCTGTCCTTATAGGATATTTCAGTAGGTTTAACCAAATCAAAAAAGGAGCTCCTAAGTTCCCGAGCCACCACAGGACGGCCACATGTGTGGTTGATAATGTTAATGACAACCTGTTAGTCTGTGTCAGTGAACAAGACCTCCACTCCCAGCAAAAGGCTGATTGTTGTTTAGTGGGAAAGAAAGCTTGTGGTTTTTTACATACCCTTAATGTGCTTCCATGCTCATTCAGATTTCTGGAGTGGATTGGAGTTCACTGAAATTCACTGCTATTACATTAAAACTGGGTATTAATAAAACACTTAGCCCTGTGACTTTCTTTATACCTACAGGCGAATTTTCATTAGTGTTCACATAATGTTTCTTCGTCTCTCTTATTCCTAGCTGGATGTCTGTTTCCTGTTACAGCTCAGGAAGTATTCTGATACTCAACCAATCCGTAGTATTTATGGAACACCTGCCTACGGCCCACGCTCTCATCAAGGATGAAGAGGCAGCATTGCTGCCAGAGCCAGTGGTTACCTGCTTTGGGAAGGTCCCTTTGCTACTAAGAGTCTCTTTTCTAACACATAATAAACAGTAGATGTTGCCTTGAATTCTACCGTTAGAGATTCATTATTTTGATTTGACAAACATCCTCATTTAAATGTGAAATTCCACCTTAAAGTTGGTTGATAGGGATTTATATAACTCATACAGCATAGGGGTTGACATAAAATAGTGGTTAATTAACTCTCCGTATGTCTGAAAATTCCATGTTTAATAAATAGTAAATCATTTTAATGCTGCTACCCTTTTTGATTTAGTAAATTCATTTTTTATCCTAAGGCCATAATCTGAAATTCAAAGATTTGTGCATTAAGATTTTCACTGCAGCTTTATTTATAACTGCAAAAGCCTCAAACAACTAAAGAAGGAACAACCCAGGACTGATTGAGGGGATTATAGTACACCCCGGGGCTGGAACACCTGGCAATATTAAAAATTATTTTAGATGAGTTTTTTATAATAATTTGCCACTTGTCTTTTTAAGTGAAAAAGCAGGATTTCAAAAAGTTTATGTGACATGATCCCAAGTGTGTAAAATGCTATGGATTGTGGGAAAGCAGGATTATAGGGAACAATAGAAAGTCCTGGGAGTAGCATTTGGAAAGAAATGTGTATGTGTGGTTGTGTTAGATTCTGAGGAGAGCTACACACAAAGACCGGGCGTGCAGAATAGGTGAGGCCATTAAGATATAGACTGCAGCAGCAAATGAGAGTGGCTGGCCTGCCTCCCTTCCTTCCTTCCTTCCTTCCTTCCTTCCTTCCTTCCTTCCTTCCTTCCTTCCTTCCTCTCTCCCTCTCTCCCTTCTTTCTTTCCTTCCTTCCTCCCTCCCTTTCTCTCTCACTCTCTTTTTTCCTTCCTCCCTCCCTCTCTCTCTCTTTCTTTCTTTCTTTCTTTCTCTCTCTCTCTCTTTCTTTCTTTCTTGTTATTGAGAGTGGGCATGGAAAGTCTCACAGGCATGATACTCAACGAACAAAGCCAAACACAGAAGAATGTGTTCTGCACAATTCCATCTCTATACTGTTCAAAACAGGCAAAATGTATTTACAGTGACAGGAGCCAGAATTGTGGTGATGACTGGAGGCTAGGTCCTGGGGAAGGACTAGGCAGTGTCTGGGATGTTGGGACTGTGTGAATCTTCGCCTTGGTGGTAGTCACAGGGATGAAGATTCGTATGTAAAGTCTGAGTCATCTACACACCTCCCGCCCCCAGCAACGACTTCCATCCTCTTCCTCATTCTGTTCCCAGAATGGAGACAACCAGACCTTCACCCTTCAGTAAGAATGAGAGAACCCTTCCCTACTGAGCTGGATGGGTTGTGTCAGGTCTTGTCTGTGTCCAAACAAATCATCCCCAAATGTATTAGCTTAAAACATCAGCAACACCGCGATTCTGTTTGGGGACTGCACCTAAGTACCATTTTGGGGCTCCCTGCACTGTGTGCTGGTGTTGCTTGTGGCTGCCTTCTGTTGAGGGCTCAGCCTGGGACCCACAAGAAGGCCTTGCTGACACAGGCCGGCAGTTGGTGCGGGCTGTGACAGGGGCACCTCTGGCCTCCTCCACACAGGCTGAGAATTCTCTACATCTCTTCCTTTCCAATAGAAAATCCAACTTCCTCACCTGAAAGCTGGCTTTCTAGAGGCTGCAAACAAGGTTCAACACCTATAAGCCTCAGCACAGAGATTATAGTGTAACTCCCAGCTCACTTTACTTGTCCCAGCAAGTTGCAAAACCAGTCCAGATTCAATATTCCGTCCCTTGATGAGAGGAGTGGGCAGTCACATTGCAAGTACTATGCTTTGGACACTAGTGTAAAATGAAAGATGCCAGCGATCTCCCAAGAAAATGGCTCAGCTGAGATCCTGTACAACCAAGCCCACCATCAACGACTGCTTTTTACCCACCCACACATCCAGAGCTTCCAAACATTATAGTGTTCCACTCTTATGTATGTATGTATTTATTTATGGTACTGGGGATTAAACCCAGGGCCATTCTACCTCCCAGCCCTATTTTTTATTCTTTATTTTGAAACAGGGTCTCACTAAGTTGCAGAGGGCCTCACTAAGTAGCTGAGGCTGGCCATGAACTTCGATCCTCCTGTCTCGGCCTCCCAAGTACTGGGATTACAAGTATGGGCCATCATGCCCAGCTAGTGCTCAACTCTTAAAAAGGAACATTCAACTAGGTCTCTAGACATCTGAAGAAAATTTCTAACATGATAGAGACACAAACAAGCAGGAAATAGCTTGATTGAGAGCCAGGTGTGGTGATGCATATTCATAATCTCAGCAACTCAGGATGTTGAGGCAGGAAGATCACAAATTTAAGGCCAGCCTCAGCAACTTAGAGAGATCCTGTCTCAAAATAAAAAATAAAAAAGGGGGCTCATTATGTAGCTCAGTGAAAGAGTACTCCCAGGTTCTGTCCCTGGTACTCCCTCGACACACACACACACACACACACACACACACACACACACACACACACACATCAACTTGGAAGAAGTAAATTATAAAGGGGGAAGGATTTTAACATCCTCAAAGAGAGAGAAGGGCTGGGTGTGGTGGTGCATGCTTGTAATCCCAGTACTTGGGAGGCTGAGACAGGAGAATCAAAGGTTCACAGCCAGCCTCAGCAACCTTGTAAGACCCTCTGCAACTTACTGAGACCCTGATTCAAAATAAAGAATTTAAAAATAGGGCTGGGGGCAAAGTTCAGAGGTAAAATGACCCTGGGTTCCATCCCCAGCACTGGAGAGAGAGACAGAGAGAAAGAGAGAGAGAGAGAGAGAGAGAGAGAGAGAGAGAGAGAGAGAGAGAGAGAGAGAGAGGCTGAGAGAGAGAGAAAACAAGAACAAAATGTTCTATAGGAGGGAACTAATAGAAGTTCTTGGAAAAGCTGGGTGTGGTGGCGCACGCTTTTAATCCCAGTACTTGGGAGGCTGAGACCGGAGGATCCTGGTTCGTGGCCAGCCGCAGCTGCTTAGTGAGGCACCCCGCAACTTAGTGAGACTCTGTTTCAATATAAAGAATAAAAAATAGGACTGGAGCTCAGAGGTAGAATGCTCCTAGGTCCAATCCCCAGTTCTGAAAAAAAAAATTTTAAAAAAAAGTTCTTGGAAACTAAAAGCATCATAGTAGAAATTAAACTCTTAATAGGAGGATTGAAAAGTAATGTTGAAGAAAAGCAGAGAACATAGACAAAGAAATAAAAACTAGTAGAAAAATGAGAAGACCACTTCAAGGTGACCCACCCACTTCTACCTAACAGGGACTCCAAAAAGAAATAACAGAAAGCACAGAGAAGCACATCATCAAGAAAACTTCCTCAAAGTCAAGGTAGTGGCTTCCAGGGGGAAAAATGTTTCTATGGATAAAAACAGTCTTATACAATCTTTTTTTTTTCTGGGGGGAGGGGTAACTGGATATTGAACCCAGGGGCATTCTACCTCTGAACTACACCCCCAGGCCTTTTTTATTTTGAAATGGGGGTCTCACTAGTTGCTGAGGTTGGCCTTGAACCTGCAATCCTCCTGTCTCAGTCTCCAAATACTGGGATTACAGGTGTGCACCACTGAACCCAGCTACCTTCCAGAATCTCGGAATTTCACCATAAGATGGACAGAATTAAGCTCCTGTGCCCTTCCAGAGAAAAAGTTGGTCTATACAAAATGACTGAGGATTTATAATGTCTTTGGACTTCTTAACAACAATACTAGAATCTAATGAACAATGGAGAAATGCCTTTAAAATTTAGAGCAAAAATTATTTTCAGCCAAGGGTTTTATTACTAGCCAAACTATCAAGAAATAGTAAGGGTAAAGGAATTTATATTTTCCTACATTCACAACCTCGATACATTTGCATCCTCGTGCCCTCTTTCTCAGAAGGCTCCTGGAATGTTGTTCCACTAATAGAGAGAGAGAGAGAGAGAGAGAGAGAGAGAGAGAGAGAGAGAGAGACAGACAGAGAGAGACAGAGAGAGAGAGAGAGACAGAGAGAGACAGAATCCAAACAGAACCAAAGGGAGAGAATTGCCAGGATGGTGGTGGAAACATCTCTTAGCAGTCAGATACCAGCCATGAGGGCAGCCAGGAGAGTTATTTTACCATGTGGAACTGGTGGAAATTTTCACATGCCTAAATATCTTCAGGGAATTAGGAAGTTGGTGGGGTACCTGAGGTTGAATTAGTAAGTACATAGAAAATCAAGCAACAAAAAAGAATTAATTATATAGGAAATTAAATATACAGAGATGAAAAGTAATTGTATACTATATGACTCAGCTGCACATAATATTTATATAGGCATTCTGGACATGTGTGTGTGCATGTGATATTTTATCTTACATTTCTAATTCTTTGTAGTGAAAGACATACCAAAGCAAATTAGTACCCCTACAAAGCTGGAGCCAGAAGACTTAAACTGTCTTCTAGGGACTATTGTTACTTTGAAAAGAGAAAAAAAAGTCCAGGCTGGGGAAGGGAGAGAAGGCTGGAGGATTGAGTGTTCTGTTGCAGCTCTGCTGTTGGCTAATATTCACCTAACAAGAGCTGGGCGTGGTGGCACACGCTTGTAATCCCAGTACTTGGGAGGCTGAGACAGGAGGATCACAGGCTCGTGGCCAGCCTCATCTACTTAGTGAGGCCCTCTGCAACGTAGTGAGACCCTGTTTCAAAATAAAGAATAAAATAGGACTGGGGTTGTAGCTCAGAGGTAGAATGCCACTGGGTTCAATCCCTAGTACCAAAAAACAAAACAAAACAAAAAAAATCTTCTAATGATAAGCTTTTTCTAGCCAATCATAAATACTTGAAATACAGCCCATGGCCAACTCAATTCTCTCATTACAGAAGACAACTCTCCATGTGTTTCCGGGAGGGGCTCTTTTAGCAGCGTGCCTCTTTCTGCGCTGTATGCTGGGTGTTATTGATTCTTTGTGCATCCTGACACGATTCAATGACCCAAGGCTTCTGAAGCCTAATGGTGCTCCATAGGACCATCCCAAGCTACAGGGAGACTCACAAGGCCTGGAGGAGAGCTGGGTTAGCCAACAAAACAGTTATTGCAAAATAACAGGAGAGGGGGAAACAAAAAGTGATGATGAAAATTAAGAGCAGGGGAGAGTGAATGACATCAGAACATAGGTCCCAGGAGCAGGAAACATGGGGGATCTGAGAAAATATAATTTGATCATTAGACTCACCCGGGGAGCTTTGAAAACTACAGACTTCGGGACCTGTATTCTAAAATTTAGATACATTTGTGCAGGTTGGGTCCCTAAATGTAAAAGGTTCCCTCAGGCATGCAAATCAATTTTGTATCGAAACCTGTCCTGGATTCAAGTGGAAACACGGTACCATCTGGAACAACTACTTTTCACCTATTATAGGAAAAATTTACAAGAGATTGCACCATTCTTTGAGACTTTGGGAGAGTAATCCCATGGAGGGCATATTAATTTGTTAGGTTTTAAATATTTATTTATTTATTATTGCAGTACTAGGGATTGAACTCGGGGGCATTCTACCTCTGAGCTACAACCCCAGCCTTATTTTATTTTGAAACAGGATCTTACTAAGTTGCAGAGGGTCTCACTGAGTTGCTGAGGCTAGTTGCAAACTTGCGATTCTCCTGTCTCAACCTCACAAGTACTGGGATCACAAGCCTGTGTCACCATGCCTGGCTTGTAAGGGTTTTTTGTTTGCTTGTTTATGCTTTGGTACTGGGGATTGAGCCCAGCATTCTTCTACCTCTGAGCTACACCACCAGCCCTTTTAAAATTTATATTTATTTTATATTTTTCAGGTTTTAATTAATTAATTTTAATATGCTTTTATTGGTGCATTATAGTCTCACGTCATAATGTTAATCATGTTGACAGCTACATACATGCACATAGCACTTAGTAGCTCCCCCTTTATTTTTGAAACAGTGTGTTACTAATTTGCTGAGGGTCTTGCTAAACTGCTGAGGCTAGCCTCAAACCTGCAATCTGGTGTGTGCCACGTCTCCAGGCTATCTGTGAGTTGTTCATCCCCACTCCTCCTCCCGTACTGGGATTGATTTCAGGGTGCCCCTGAGCTCCACCCCCAGACCCCTTTTAAAAAAATTTTTTGGAAACAGGGTCTCACTAAGTTGCAGAGGGCGTTGCTAAATTGCTGAGGCTGGCTGCGAACCTGTGATCCTCCCAAGTACTGGGATATTTGTGAGGTTTTTTTTTTTTTTTGTCTTGCACGCTGGTGTTGACGCATGAGAGACTCCTTTGCCCAGACATTTTTTTTTTTTGGTGACCACAGAACGTGTGGGAAGCGGCACCTTCCTTGGGCACACTCCGTTATCGTTAAAAAGTAACACGTATTATGACATAACCCTACCGGGGCTCCGTTGAAAAGGCTTTTGCGTTAGGCCAAGGGAAACCCAAGAAGCCAGGGCGTCCGCGGGAGCTGTCCGCGGTGCTGAACGCGGCAGCCGGCTCCAGCTTGCGGCCTTGCAGGCAGGACGCCTCGGTTCCGCGGGGCCTCGGATGACCTTGGGCGGCCGCGCTCCCCGCGCCCCCTCCCCACCCCCGCGCCTGCCCCTCCCCCGCGCCCCGCCCCGCGCGCCGCAGCAGCCGGGTCCGCGAGGGGGCGAGGCCGGCGCTACAAAGGGCGGAGCGGCGGCGAGCGCGGCGCGGGCATGGACGCCGACTACCCGGCCTTCGAGCCCCCGCTCTGCAGCGAGCTCAAGCAGCTGTGCCGGCGGCTGCAGGAGGCGTACCGCGAGCTCAAGGAGGACCTCACGCCTTTCCGAGATGACCGCTACTACAGGTAGGGCGCGGGGGCTCCCGGCTGCGCCCCCCATGGCCGGGGTCCCGAGGCGCCCAGCTGGCCGCCGAGCGCGTTCGGGGGTCAAGGGCAGATCGCGGGGTCCCCAGCCCTCTCCAGCCCCGGAAACCGAGCCCAGATGCTCGCCTCGGAGGCTCCTCCTTCTCTGTGGCTGTCCCCTCCCCACGCCTGCCGCCCCGGCCTGGCCGAGCCGGGTTTAGGGGACACTGTGGCTCCCCCCTGGGGCGCGGGCAGGCTCAGCCTCAGCTCGGGGGTGCCGAGGCCCGGGGCCCTGGTGGAAACCTCCCCAGCTGGGGCGCCGGCGAGGGGGAGGGGACGCGGCGAAGCTGCACGCGCGGCCCTGCGCGGGGCCCCAGCAGCGGTGGGCTTGGGCTTGTCGGTGTTCATTTCCGTCTCTGGCTCCTGCGGCCCAGGCCGGAGCTGCGCGGCCCGCGGGGCTGCGGGCAGCTGCCCCCTCGCCTGCTGTCGTGACCAGAGTGAGTCGGAGGGAGGCCCACGGCCGAGGCTGCCTAGGGTGTGCAGTGTAAGAAAAGGGCTGTCAGGAGGCCGGGGCTGCGGAACCTGGGTTGATTTTGTCACTAAACAGCTCTGCGAGCTGAGAAAGTTACCCCAACTCCGCATCTCGAGCTGCCTCATTTGTCAGGAAGCTTGGACAGAAGGTTTCTGAAAGTGTGGGTGCTCAGAGCGGTTGCCCCTTCGTGTCCAGGAATGGCAAGCGTGTTGTGATATTTTCGAAGTGATGATCCTCAATTCTACACGGCCCACCCTGTGCAGTTACACGTTTCTGCTCAGAAGAGGTATCATTGCTCTTCATTAAATCTTTTCAAAAGCCTAATGGCTTCCCACGGAGCGAATCGGCAATTATTATGCCATGGTAATGATTACTGAGTGAAAAAGCTTACTTTTATTTATTTATTTGTGGTTCTGGGCATTGAATCCAGGGACATTCTACCTTGGAGCTATATTCCCAGCCCTTTTTTTAAAATTTTGAAACAGGGTCTTGCTAAGTTGCTGAGAGCCTCGATAAGTTACTGAGGCTGTCCTCAAACCTGTGATCCTCCTGTCTCAACCTCGCAAGTATGGGGTTACAGGTGTGTGCATCAGTGCCTGACTGAAGTCATTCATGTTTTAAAAACCGCAAGGCCAACATCATATGCTGTATCTTTTGGATGAGTCCCACAATCTCTTTACTGCGGCCTCCTGGGAGACCTGACAGGTAAAAGAGCCCATAGATATTTAAAACATTTTTTTTTCCAGTACTGAGGATCCAGCCCAAGAGCCTTCTATCATTGAGCCACATCCCCAGCCCTTTTATTTTTTGTTTTGAGACAGGGTCTCCCTAAGTTGCCCAGGCTGGCCTTGAACTTGTGATCCTGCCTTGGCCTGCTGCATAGTCAAATTATATTTTCGAAGTAAGATGATTTCCAATTTCCTTTTCTACCAGCTTCCCTCCTCCCCCCCCCTCCTTTTTTTCCCCCTCTCTCTCCCTACATAGTTTCTTTTCCTGGGAACATTTCTTTGGCAAAGGAGCTATTGAGTAGGGAAGGGGTCGCAATACAGGCAGCAGAGAAGAAGCTACACCACTGGTTATCCTGTGATCGGATCGTCTCTTATTCGTTTATCCATTTACTCAACGTTATCAAGCGTCTCCACGTTTCTGCTGTTGTTCTAGGGTGTGGAGAACACAGCAGAGAGCACTTCACATGGAGTCCCTGCTGTCCTGGGGCTCACAGATGACTGCTAGTGACCGTGAACCCAGACCCCAGAGAGCGTCAGTGCCAGGGAACGCTCTTAAGGTGACCTTAGAGAAACGAAGGAGGAGGGGTCACTAGACAGTGGCTGGGAAAGAAAGTTCTAGGAGAGGAAGGAGAAATGCAAAGTCCATGAGGCCATCAAAACACTTTCTGTTTAAGGAACAGACAGAAGACCAGCAAGTTTGAGGCATTGTGGTTAGTTAGAGAGATAGACAGGGCTAGGTTCTGCAGAGCCTGGAATGACAGACCCATTTATTTATTTATTTTTCCAGTACTGGGGATTGAACCCAGGGGCATTCTACCTCTGAACTACACCCCCTCCCCCAGCCCTATTTTTTATTCTTTATTTTGAAACAGGGTCTCACTAAGTTGCAGAGGGCCTCACTAAGTAGCTGAGGCTGGCTTCGAACCCGGATTCTCCTGTCTCAGCCTCCCAAGTACTGGGATCCTAGCCCCATTTTATTTTATTTTTTTCTTAACAGGCTCTCACTAAGTTGCTGAGGGTCTCACTAAGTGGCTGAGGTTGGCCTCAAACCAGCAACCCTCCTGTCTTAGCCTCCCAAGTACTGGGATTACAAGGCTGCACCAGCACAGCTTCTACTTGAGGGTTTGAGTGGAGAGTGTCCTGAGCCCTTCGGCTGCCAGTCCTGCAGCAAGCGTGTGAATCTTTGCTCTGGAGCCATTCATCAGCTGAACTGGATCCTGAAGACCAATTTGCCACGATTGGAAAAGGGCAGACATGAATTCTGCCCCTGTCGTGAGAACAAGGGGACCGCGGGGTGCTTTACAGTGTTTTGTGTAGACAGAGCAGTTCGGCCGACTCACAGAGACTTCCGTGGTGAGGAAGGGTTTTAGGTCACTGGGCTGTCCTCAGATGCCCCACTGAGGCTTTTTATGAATGGGTTGCTCCCGTACACACCTAGCGGCACGCTAGCTGGCAGTTGCTGTTCCCGAATCCTCCTCGCTGGAAGGTGAACCTGCTACTACCAGGTTTCTTCCTCTTCTTCTCACCCTCATTCGTGAAATGCACCAGCCCCTTTCACCCTAGAGGACCAGGGACTCCCTCACACGGTTGACAGCTTCCTGGTAAGAGGGCGAGGGAAGGAACACAGCTGCTAATGACCCATTTTCTAAAGAAGGCTGGCCCCTCCCATCGCTGGCAGGCCTGTGTGCACGCCAGTTCCATAATGCTCAGCTGTGTACTCGGAGCCTCATGTTCATTTCCACGCAATGAGATGTGGCCATTGTACGCTGGGGAGCTGAAATCCTGGGTTCTAGTCTCATCTCCGTCCTTCACAAACTCCCTGGCTTTGGGAGAATTGCTCAATTTCATCATATGACCAATTTACTCCTTGGAAAAAATGAAGCCTGTAACTCTCACCTTCAGAAGGATGTTGTAAGTCGGTGCTTTGTGAAGATAACACAAAGGTGCTTTCAACTATAGCTAGTGGAAACCCAGAGCAAACCAGCCTGGACAAAGAGTAATCAATTGATCAAGTTGTCCAAGTGGTTGGTCCAGCAGCCTAATGATGTAATTGAGTTCTTTCTTTTTAACTTGGAAGCAGGTGGCTGCTAATTCTCCTTTGGATGCCAGGTGTGGTGGCACACACTTATAATCCCAGTACTGGGGAGACTGAGACAGGAGGATTGCAGGTTCATGGCCAGCCTCAGCTACTTAGTGAGGCCCTCTGCAACTTAGTGAGACCCCGTTTCAAACTAAAGAATAAAAATACAGCTGGGGGTGGGCTATTGCTTCTCATTCACATTCATGGGGAGATGTGGCTGGCTTCCCATGGTTCTTTGTAGAAGAAAAAGAATACATTGAAGTCTATACCAAAGTTCTTGAGTCTCCATTATGCCCCCACCAAGATAGTAGCAGTCAAGAAGACAGACGTCCTGACAAGGATCTAGAACGTTCTTTCTTTTCTTTTGTGGTACAGGGGATGGAACCCAGGGGCATTCTACCTACAAACTACAACCCCAGCCCGATTTTACTCTTTTTTATTTTGAAACAAGGTCTTACTAAATTGCAGAGGGCTTCACTAAGTTACTGAGGTTGGCCATGAACCTGCAATCCTCCTGTCTCAGCCTCTCAAGTACTGGGATTACAAGTGTGGGCCACCACACCTGGCCAGATATACAACTTTCAAACACTGCAGATAGGCCAGGAATGGTGGCCCACGTCTGTAATCCCAGTACATGGGAGGCTGAGACAGGAGGACTGAGGGTTCAAGGTCAGTTTCAGCAACTTAGTGAGACCCTGCTTCAAAATTGAAAATAATAATAATAATAATAAAATAGAGCTGAAAGTGTAGCTCAGAGGTAGACTGCCCCTGGGTTCAATTCCAAGCACCCAAAACAAACAATTCTTTGCAGATGGAATGGAAACTGGGGTGATTTCTGTAAAAAACCTTTTGGCAGTACTTACTAAAGCAGAACATTCACACCCTGTTGGGCCCAGTGTTTCCTCTCAGGTGTGAACCCTACAGAAGTGTTTAAGTGTTCCTCAAAAGACACATGCAAAAATATTCATAACAGCACAAGTTGGTCCCAAACTGGAAACTACTACTCATCATCAGTAGAATAAATACATTCGGCTAATTCCATTATTGAATTATACAATAGGGTAAACATTTCACTACTACACACAACAATCAAGAAGAATCTCACACAGGTAGTATTGAGCAGAAGAAGCCTGACAAAGAGTATACGCCATTAGAATCCATTTATGTAAAGTATAAAATAGGCAAAGCAACTTTGCACTGTTAGAAGTCAGGACATGCACCGGGCGTGGTGGCGCACGCCTGTAATCCCAGCATTTGGGAGGCTGAGACCAGCGGATCCGGGTTTGCGGCCAGCCTCAGCTACTTAGTGAGTCACTCTGCAACTTAGTGAGACCCTGTTTCAAAATAAAGAATAAAAATAGGGCTGGCGGTGTAGCTCAGAGGTAGAATGCCCCTGAGTTCAATCCCCAGTACTGCAGGAAAAAAAAAAAAAAAAGAAGTCAGGTGCTGGGGGCCAGCCCTTGAGGCCGTGGGGTCGGGGGTCTCTCAATAGATGTGGATTGAGATGAGGTCTCAAGAATACACTCACACCGCACGCAGTGTAGAAGTGTATCTGTTTATTCCTTGTTAGTAGCTGTTTTTTATACTATCTTTTTTGCAGTGAGGCATATAGAACAGGAATTTTTAGTCTTATTTTTCTAAAGGTTGAGTAGGTACATCTTTAACTAGAAAAGCCATTTCCCATGGTATTTGATGGGATTAAGAAAACAGTAAAGGTTACAAAATACAATACGTATATAAAGATTCTTTTAGTACAAAGCAGTGTTAAAGGTTAACAACGAATAGTCTCTATTCATTAGTTTAAATTTTTACTATTTGTTTAGCTCCTTTAAGCAGTGGTCTTATCTTTTTCTTAGGCAGCTAGAGAGTTAATGTGTCCAGTGAAGTTCCAGAGAGACAAGGGGGAAGTGGGCAAACTATCTGTCTTAAAGCCTTCTTAACTCATAGATAAAATAGTAGACCTGAGTCTCTTTGGCTTATTTATTTTGTTTCTATACCTGTGTGCTGAGAGGGAACATAAGGCTGTTTAGTAACTAAGATTGCAAAGCCCGTTTCTTGACTAATGTTTGTATGTGGTTAATGAATTTCTTATGGGTTGTCTTGAGGCACTGCTTTTTCAGCTAATATTGAGGAATCATAATCCGTCCGGCCATCTTGTGTTTCTAAGAAATTTTCCGTTACAATTAATGTGAAAGCAAAACCCAAAGCACCCCAAGTTTCCAGAATATAACATAATGCAAAGTGGGATATGCCACGCATTTCTTCTTTTGGAATCGTCTGCCTTGCAGGACTCCAGCGGACCGAGCCTTGCTCAAGATCCAGCTGTTAAAGAGCTGTGGCAGTCAGGACATGCTTACCCTGGAGGGGACAGGAGCAGAAGGGGCAGCAGGTGGGAAGACTCTGCTGTCTGCATCTGGGGTGGGGGGCTGGTTACCCAGGAAGAGCCAGCCGGTGGACATGCAGCCCGGTGGTGCATGGGATGTGAGCTTCTCTGTGTATTAGGCTTCAATAGGAGCTTAAAAGAAAATCAGCCCCCATGTGTCATTGGTGGAAACAGGCTGCCCTTGCTTGCCCTATCTTGGAGCACATACCGGCAAGGGGATGGAATTGGCTTAGGCCCATCAGAGCACCCCTGGAGTTCTGAGGGTGGACACGGTTTCCCACAATGCCTAGCTCTTCAAGGGAGAATGGGGGAGATAGCTGAACCACGTGGGGTTCTGTTAGGAATGGATGTGGGGAATGGATGCTGAGAAGGCAGTCGGGTGTGCTCACGGCAAAAACGACGCCGGGTTCAAGGGTCCTGAAGGGTGATAGCTGTGTTCCTTTAGAGCTCGGTCCTCAGAAGTTTGTGGTTAGCTATTATGCTGAACTGTACTTTGTTTTGTTGTTGTTGTTGTTGTTATTATTATTATTATTATTATTATTATTTTGTGGTACTGGGGATTCAACCCAGGGGCATTCTACCTCCGAGCTACCCACCCCCAGTCCTATTTTTTATTCTTTATTTTGAAACAGGGTCTCAGTAGGTTGGGGAAGGCCTCACTAAGTAGCTGAGGCTGGCTGCAAACCCGGATCCTCCAGTCTCAGCCTCCCAAGTACTAAGATTACAAGTGTGTGTCACCACGCCCGGCTTGTTTCCTCTTTTGATGAGAGGAGAGAGTATCCTCGACAAGACTGTGATTTTAGAATCGGCCTCTCTATCCCTGTCATTTCAGAGTTAGAAAGAGAATTTCACTAACTCAATGCTTACATTTGGATGCTTGAGGACTTGGAGAGACGTACAAACCTGGCTGAGCCATGGAGGTGGGCAGAAGGCCCCGTGAGGAAGAGGCCAGAGGCGGATGTCAAGGCCGGTCATACCCCAGACTCATCCATGTCTTAGAGGACCCCCGCCCCTGCAGGGAGCTCTCCCCCCACGCCCTGGGGCCTTGCTCTGCCAATTAACCCTGCTTGTTCTCAGTCTCTGTCTTCCCTCAACACCGGCTCCTTCCCATCTGCTTACAGCTTTTTGTGCAAACAGTCTTCCCTGAGCCCGGCCTCCTTCGGGAGCAA
This sequence comes from Graphiurus murinus, assembly GCA_004027655.1. Taxonomy (NCBI): domain Eukaryota; kingdom Metazoa; phylum Chordata; class Mammalia; order Rodentia; family Gliridae; genus Graphiurus; species Graphiurus murinus. Next base: position 20,358 of record PVLC010021377.1, read on the forward strand.
ACACGCTGTCTTCTCCATCATCGGGTGGACTGGCGCTCGCCACCATGCTGTCACGTTGGGTTACGCAGGGTCCCTGCATATTGGCTCCCGCATCCTTTCTTTCTTCGCAGCAGGTCAGGATCATTAGCTCAAAGCCCACTGGGGCCAAACCCAAATTCTTACACATCCAGTGGCTTTAAATATAGCACAGCTAAGTATATATTTAGCCATTTGCCTTGTCCGTATACTTTATGAGACTGCACCCAACATCTGCCAGATAAACCCTGTGTCTCCCAGACACCCCGAACAGCTGCTGCTCTCCGACCCAGCGCCTCCCCTCTCTGTTGCTGAGTGGTGTCACCGGCTCCACAACCCCCTCTGCAGGTCTCCTCCCCCCTGGGATTTCCCCACATGCCCTGTGGCCCTGGTCCTGCTTTTTTTTTTTTTTTTTTTTTGCGGTACTGGGGATTGAATTCAGGGACATTCTACCTCCGAGCTATACCCCCAGTCCTATTTTTAATTCTTTATTTTGAAACAGAATCTAACTTGTGGAGGGCCTCACTAAGTAACTGAGGCTGGCTGCGAACCTGCAATCCTCCCATCTCTGCCTTCCAAGTACTGGGATTACAAGTGTGCGCCACCACGCCTGGCTTCTAGCCCTTTTTATTTTTTTTAAATTTTGAAACAGAGTCCTGCTAAATTGCTGGGGGGTCTCACTAAGTTGCTGAGGCTGGCCTTGAACCTGCAATCTTCCTGTCTCAGCCTCCCAAGTACTGAGATTACAGGCATGCGCCACTGTGCCCGGCTTGGGACTCCCTCTTAGGACTCTTGCCCCTGGCTTCAGCTTTCTGGCTTTCTGCCTTTACCCTCTGTGTGGTTTCAGAGCCCTCCCATGGAATCTCTTCCTGTTATTGTATAAATTGAAGTGGATCCTTCATTTGCTCAAAGCAAATAGGACCATTAAATGCCCCAAAATGGTACTCAAAGCCATTAAACACCCCGAAACAGTACTCGGGGATCCTCCTGTGCATTGGAGCTTGAGCATGCTACAGAATGACGTTTTCTTTGTACGGTTTTAGTGTGTGGACTGAGGAACGTAGCAGCATACCAACCGGGCGCCAGCAGCTCTCCTTACCTGTCTGGAAGGCCACCAGGTCCAAAGGAGATGCTGGGCACGGGTTCCCAGAGGCTGGAGATGGACTTGACCCTCGGCACCCCGGGAGCGCAGGTCGGGGCTCCAGGGCCTGCTCTGGATCATTGCAGATTCCTGAGAATTCCTGTTCTTGTCTTGGCTTTGGGACAGTATCTTGAAGCCAGCTCAGACCCAGGGACGTTTGGGCGTTCCTCAATTAACTACATATAGGTTCCAGAAAATAGGACGCCTGGATGGGACTGAACATTTAAATTCGAGTTCCTGCGGAAGCCTCCACATCTCTGAGCTCTGGTCACACCGTGTGCAAAGAAGGGCTCCCAGCTCCACAAGAGGAAGGGGAACCAGAGGCAGGGAGCCTCAGGATGTCCTGCCCAGCCTGGCAGCATGTGGAAGAGAGGGCATTTTTAGTATCTACACTTTGTAAACAACTACTAATTAGAAGACAAGACAAAGTCCTGCGCTGCTGCCACAGCCCCCTCAAAGCTGCGGTCCATAACCGGACAAAATACCAGAACAGCAAGTTTCCCAGTGAGGAACCCCAAAGGCCGTTAGACATATGAGGAGATGCTCCCACAGAAATTAGCACAGAAATGTTAATTAAGAAATTAAAGTTCAAGCCGGGCGTGGTGGCGCACGCTTGTAATCCCAGTATTTGGGAGGCTGAGACCGGAGGATCCGGGTTCGAGGCCAGCCTCAGCTACCTAGTGAGGCATTCTGCAACTTAGTGAGACCCTGTTTCAAAATGAAGAATAAAAAATAGGGCTGGGGGTGTAGCTCAGAGGTAGAATGCCTCTGAGTTCAATTCCCAGTACCGCAAAAAAAAAAAAAGAAATTAAAGTTCAGCTGGAGGTGGTGGTGCACACCTGTAATCCCAGTACTTGGGAGGCTGAGAAAGGAGGATCGTAGGTTGGACACCAGCCTCAGCAACCTCGTGAAGCCCTCTGCAACTTAATGAGACCCTGTTTCCAAATAAAAAATAAGAAAAAAATAGGGCTAGGGGTGTAACTCAGAGGTACAAGGCCTCTGAGTTCAATTCCCAGTATCACAAAAAATAAAAAAAAGAAATACTCAGATGGGCGTGGTGGCACATACCTATAATCCCAATACTTGGGAGGCAGAGACAGGAGGATTGTAGGTTCAAGGCCAGCTTCAGCAACTTAGCAAGACCTGTTCCAAAATTTAAAAAAGGGATACAGAGGTATAGCTCAGAAGTAGAATGCTCCTGGGTTCAATCCCCAATAAACACACACACACACACACACACACACACACACACACACACACATACACACACACACACACCCCAGAAGTTAAAACTCAGAGGTGGGGTTGGCAGCCAGCCTGGCAAACCCTGCATTTGATACCCTGACTGAGAATCTCTGGGGTTCTAGCTGATGCAGGAAGGCCAGGTGTGGGCCCCAGCATGGGGGTCACTAACAGAACAGCACTAACCCCAGTCCCCAGCCCATCACTGCCATTTTTCTTACCCTAGTGCTGTGCACCTCAGTTATGGACTTGCAGTCACACAGTGAGCCCTCTTAGCTATAGAACTGAGCACCCCATTTTTTGCAGACCTGGAAATTCTAAGTCAGGGCTTTACACATGCTAGGTGAGTGCTTTACCACAGAGCTATTCCCCCAGCCCATCCCGTTTTAAAGAAATTAGAGAGATGATTGCTTTGCACAGAGCACAGGTTCCTACTGGGCATTTTGAGTATATCTACCATCCTGCTGGCCTGGGAGAGGGGCTGCCTGGGGCCAGCGTGGGCCCCACCCCTCCTCCTTGCACGTGCATGAGCAAGATCTGTTACACTCCACTTCTTGGCTGGAACTTCCCCACAGCTTCCTGCTCTGCTCTGAGTATCGCTGAGACCTGAAGAAGGTGAGATTAGGCCCAGCCGGAAACGCACTTCCCAGGTGCCAGGACCCCACTCAGCCCCGCGGCACCTGCCTGGCCCATTGTGGCGCTCAGACCTGGGCCCCGCTCAGCCCCGAGGCACCCGCCTGGCCCATTTTGTGGCGCTCCTCTCCACTTACCATCTGGTTCTTCTGGGTTGCACAGCTCTGTGCTTGAGGCACATTCAGAACGCCTTCAGCCACGCGCCTGTGCTTGTGTTGCACATGGAATTCCAAGAGCAGAAGGGCTGCACACTCATCAGATCTCTGCTGAAGGTCCACCCAAGCTGTCATGTTTGTGTTTGGCTAAGGTTGAACAGAGCTATTGCCCAGACCGAAGGGTTTCTTCCTCCTCCCTCTCTTTCTTCTTCCTCCCTTTCCCTTTTCTCCTCCTTCTACTCTTTCTCCTCTCCCTCCTCCTCCTCCTCTTCCTCTGTCTCCTCTTCTTTTTCTTCCTGCTATATTTTGCACTGGATTGAGAGGGAAAACTAAAGATTCCAATTTCCTGGAGAGCAGAGCAGGTGTAAACACCCCATCTGTCCCCCCCTCCCCCCCCCCGGGCCCTGGTCCTCATCCAGCGGCGGTGCCCATGCAACTCTGGCAACTGAAGATTTTGCAGATGAGACCAGGCCCCAGGGCTGGGGCTGGGCGCCTGCAGCTTGCAGCGCCTCACCTCTGCCTTGGTGTGCGGGGGCTGCCAGAACCAAGTGCCGCAAACTGGGGCCTAAGCAACAGAAACTTACTCTTTCGCAGTTCTGAAGGTAGAATTCTGAAATTGAGGAGTTTGCCAGGCACAGTAAGTACCTCGCGCCCGTAAGCCCGGCTACTCCGGAGGCTGAACAGGAGGATTGCAAGTCTGAGAACAGCCTGGGCAACTTAGCAAGCCAATGTTTCAAAATAAAATTTTAAAAGAGCTGGGTATATAGCTGTATATGTACTGATTCAATACCCAGTACTGCAAAACAAACAAACAAAACAAAACAAAACACCAAACAAACAAAAGCGATGTGGCGGGTCCCCCCAGGGCTGTGAGGGAGTCTGTTCCAGGTCTGTCCCGGCTTCCGGTAGCCTCAGGTGTTCCGTGGCACGTGGATGACCGTCTTCTCTCTCTCTCTTCACACATCTTCCTCTATGCCTGTCTCTGTATCTAGGTTTTCTCTTTCTACATGGACACCAGTCCCACAGGATTAAGGTCACCCCAATGACCTCATCTTAACCTGATCATATGTGAAGACCCTGTTTCCAAATCAGGCCGCATTCCGCAGTCACTGGGGTTAGGATTTCAACATCCCAGGGGGACACAGACCAACCCACAGCAGGCTCTGTTTGAAGAGAACAGCCCGGGAGTTGACGTGGGGCTGTGGCTTAGACCCCTCTCTGCGAACAGAGTCTGAACTAGCAGCTGAGGTTTGAGAAACAAGTCAGGACTTGGGGGCCTTGGCTGGGACCAGTCACTACAGTTATTAGAGATCAGTCTGCACATCTTAGAGAATGATCTTGGCTTCCTCCTGTTAGCACACGCTAGTGGAACTGAGTACAAAGGGGGCAACCCATCTCTACCCTCTGCCCCGTCTGCCCGGCAGAGGTGTCTGGAACCTTGGTCTTGTCACCTGAGCAGCCCGAGGTTCATCGTGTGTGTGTTGGGGTGCAGGAGGGGTGTACAAGAGGGTGGGGCCACAGAAATAGGCTGTGGCCCCACCCTCTTATTGGGGGCAGAAACCAGCCAGCTCTGATGACCCAACTCATCTTGGCTTTAGCACTGAAAGTCCAGTGTTCCAGGAAACTTCCTAGTCCCAGAAAAATCAGGACAGTTGGTTCCTCTAAAGAAGGAAAATAGCCTGAAAGTGACTCCAAGTTGAGCCAGGCTGTGAGGCAGGCCTAGGCTGTCATACAGGGAGCAGCCTGCAGGGGGCAGTGTGCATGCGTGCTGGGGTGTCACGGGAAGCCAGGTGGCTGGTGCAAAAGCTTCCAGGTCTTTCCCTTCCCTGGAACCTCAGCTGGAGTCTTGATTGCCCCTTTCCAGCTCACTCATTCTCTTGCTCTTCGTATTGTCCTTGTTTGCTGTCTCCAAACTTGACAGAGCCCCCAGCAAGGCAGCCAGCACCGCTCCTGGTCCCTGTTTCTCAAAGGATAACCCCCAGCTAGGGTTTTTAATTTTTATTTTTTTGTATGGTACTGGGGACTGAACCCAGAAGCATCCTACCTCTGAGTTACGGACCTATGTTTTAATTTTGAAACGGGGTCTCACTAAGTTGCAGAGGGCCTAGCTAAGTTGCTGAGGCTGACCATGAACTTGTGATCCTCCATCCTCCTGTCTCAGCCACTAGGGCATTTACTTTTCTTTTCGTTCGTTCATTCATTCATTCATGGTACTGGGGATTGAACCCAGGGGCATTCTACCTCCAAGCTCCACCCCCAGCCCTATTTTTTTTTTATTCTTTATTTTTTGAAACAGAGTCTCATTAAGTTGCGGAGGGCCTCAGTAGTTAGCTGAGGCTGGCCGTGAACCTGCGATTCTCCTGTCTCAGCCTCCTGAGTACTGGAATGACAAGTGTGCACCACCATATCTGGCCCACTAGGGTATTTATTTATTTATTTGTGGTACTGGGGATTGAACTCAGGATCATTCTACCTCTGAGGTATATCCCCAGCCCTATTTTTTATTCTTTATTTTGAAGCAGAGTCTCACTAAGTTGTGGAGTGCTGCACTAGGTAGCTGAGGCTGGCCTCGAACCCAGATCCTCCAGTCTCAGCCTCCCAAATGCTGGGATTACAAGCATGGGCCACCAAGCCTGGCTTACTAGGGCTTTTAAAAACAATGACTAGCCTGGCTTGGTGGTGCTTACCTGTCATCCGAGTACTTGGGTGGCTGAGACAGGAGGACCCTAGGTTCGAGGCAGGTGTATAGTAACTTGGCAAGACCCTGTTTCAAAATTAAAAAAGGCTGGGGAATGTAGCTCAGTAGTAGAACACCTCTGGGTTCAATACACACACACACACACACACACACACACACACACACACACCAATAACTTTTTTGCAGCACCTCTTTTTCTATCCTGAAGTGAAATTACTTGAGCATATCATACATGTCTCCATAACTTAAAAAAAAAAAAGCCCTAAATGTGATCTACACAAGCAATGAAAGAGAAGCAGTGATTTTTATCACGCGGCAGGCATTTCAACCTGATGGTGCTCTGGCAAGACTGTGTTAAGGGAGAGGCACCAGGAGGCAGGATTTCAGGGAGTCATTTGCTGTCTTCAGCCCTGGGCGACCCCAACCCCCTGGCACAGGTGGCATCTGTGAAAGCCGCTACCCTCTGGGCTTGCTGGGCCCCAGGGCACTGCCATGCCCACCGTGGATCTTTCTATACCCGCATTTCTGCCCTCCCCCTCTTTCTCCCCTACCGGTGTTTACTTGATTTGGGCAGTTGGGGTCAGACCTAGGAAGTCAGGATAAAGCCCTGTGTTCCTGTGTTCACAGCTGAAACAGGATTCTTTGTGACCCTCACACCCTGCAGCTGGACAGACCCATCGTCGCTCTGGGACTGGCCTGCCTCAGCCTCCCCTACCCTGGCAGTTGATCACAAATTATGAATCTAATTGAGCGGCGCTTTGGTTTGTTATGTAGGAAATGGCTTGAGCCAAGGGCTGATCACCTGCTGGAAGAAGAGCTCTGAAGGCAAGAGGTACACAAACACACATACTCAGGCACATGCACACACACGTGCATGCACACTTGTGCACACACAAGGCCCCAGCGTGTACCGCATCTGGGATGGCGGTGGGTCATGGTCCTGCCTGCTGTGTCTCCTCTTAGGGAATAAAGGACTTGGAAAAAAGGCCATTGCCGAGGACAGCCCAGCCTCCCCCTTTCCATCCACCTGCCTGGCTGGGAGGGGCGCTTTCAGGTGTATTGCTCTGGGGACAGCACAGCCAGCAAAGCCATATGGTGTTCAACCTTAGGTCTTGTCAGGACTTGACGACGGGCTTCTGCTTCTAATTAGGTTCCAGTTTTCCCGGTTGATCCATCGAATGTGACTGCAGTCGTGTCTCTGGTGTGTCTCCCACGCTGTTGGTGGGGGGAGAGCCCCCAGGGCAGAATTCAGGCCGACGCAGATTCCTTTGAAGTCAGCCTGGGAAGGGCAGAGTGGCATCTCCTGGCGGGGGTGGGGTGGCCCCGCTTCTGCAGGGGGGACTTTGGAGCAGAACCCCCTCCTCCAGGCTGCAGTGGGTGCTGGAACTTTGCTGTAGCCCCGCCATGGACAGCCTGTCAGGGAAGCCTCGCAGCATGAATTGTCGTTTATAAAGAGATGCACTGCGGCATTTAAGACTGTTGGTTGTTTGAACCGGGCGTGGTGGCACACGCTTGTAATCCCAGCATTCGAGAGGCTGAGACTAGAGGATCCGGGTTCGCGGCCAGCCTCAGCTACCTAGTGAGGCACCCTGCAACTTAGTGAGACTCGGTTTCAAAATAAAGAATAAAAAATAGGGCTGGGGGTATAGCTCGGAGGTAGAATGCCCCTGAGTTCAATCCCTAGTACCACAAAAAAAAAAAAAAAAAAAAAAAGACTGTTGGTTGCAAGTATGAGTTTCAGCCAAAAGGAGGGGATTTAGTACAGGATGTAGGGAGAACTCACAGAA
>PVLC010021378.1:0-28062 GCA_004027655.1 Graphiurus murinus
CGGTACTGGGGATTGAACTCAGGGGCATTCTACCTCCGAGCTATACCCCCAGACCTATTTTTTATTCTTTATTTTGAAACCGAGTCTCACTAAGTTGCGGAGTGCCTCACTAGGTAGCTGAGGCTGGCCGCGAACCCGGATCCTCCGGTCTCAGCCTCCCGAATGCTGGGATTACAAGCGTGAGCCACCACGCCCGGCTGCTACTGATGTTTGAGAAAACATTTGAGTGCCTATCATGTGCTGTGTCCTTATCAAGGTGATCCTCTACCCACTCCCATTTGTTTGCTAGAAGTAAAATGAATGTGGTTTAGGCTTGTCTTCTCATTTTTGCTTACTAAATCCTAATGACTTTTCCTTGAAATACCCTTTTCTAGTCCTCTGTTGCCACCTCACTTTTTTTTGAAGTAGGGTCGCACTATGTTGCCTAGGCTGGCTTCAAATTCCTTAGCTCAAAGGATCCTCCTGTTTCAGCCTCCTGAATAGCTGGGACTACAGGCACCAGCCAAAAAACCTGGCTCTAGCCTCATTTTTTATTTGTTTGAGGGGGGGGTTGGTGCTAGAGATTGAATCCAGGGCATCCTACCTCTGAGCTATAACTCCAGCTCTTTTTTTTTTTTAATTTTGAAATAGGGTCTTGCTAAGACGCCAAGGATCTTGCTAAATTGTTAAGGCTGTTCTTGAACCTGAGATCCTCCTGTCTCAGCCTCCCAAGTACTGGGATTACAGACATGTGCCACCTCTCCCAGTTTCCAGTCTCGTCTTGACCGGAAACTGCTCATATCTAATCTGGCTCCGCCCCTACCCCCCACCCCACTCTGATTTCTCTTTACTGAGAATCTACTTTGTGAAAACTTCATCACTTGAATACACGCTGGATATAGATATGATTGGATTAAGGCAAGGACTTGTCCTTAGGGAGTTTATAAATCACCATTTAGAGAGCTAGGCATGGTGTCACTTGTTTGTAATCTCAGTACTTGAGAGACTGAGATAGGAGGATCACAGGGTCGTGGCCAGCCTCAGCACTTAGTGAGGCCCTCTGCAACTTAGTGAAACTGTTTCAAAACAAAAAATAAAATAGGACTGGGGGTGTAGCTCAGAGATAGAGTGCCCCTGAGTTCCATCCCCAGTACCCACTCCCCATGCACACAAATTAACATATAAGCTTAAGATCTCACAGTAGGATAATGACTCTCTATAACAATCTATGACATATTTAAAAATTACTAATATTAAAGTTTCCAACACATAGAAATGATTGTTTAAGGAGATAGAATTGTTTATTATCCTGATTTGATCATTACACATTGTATACATGTAACAAATTACATATTGTACCCCATAAATTCAAATATTATGTCTCAATGAAAAATCTCATTCTTTACAGTTGATATCATGTTATTATACTGCCTGATTTTGTCAAATTTTTCTAAGTATGCCTCTCCTATACAATCAATTTAAAATTCCTGGATAGTAAGACCCCTGTTGGTATATGTCTTTATTTGGGGGGAGGGTACTGAAGACTGAACCTAGATGTGTTCTACTACTGAGTTACTTCCCAGCCCTTCTTTTTTTTTTTTTTACATACTGGGGATGGAACCCAGGGGCATTCTATCTCTGAGCTACAGCCCCATCCCTATTTTTTATTCTTTATTTTGAAACAGGGTCTCACTAAGTTGTGGAGGGCCTCACTAAGCAGCTGAGGCTGGTCTCGAACCCGGAATCTCCAGTCTCAGCCTCCCAAATGCTGAGATTACAAGCGTGCGCCACCACTCCCGGCTCCCCAGCCCTTCTTATTTTTTATTTTGAGTCAGGGTCTTGCTAAGTTGCCCAGGCTTGCTTGGAACCTACAATCCTCCCGTCTCAGTTTCCTAAGTACTGGGATTATAGGTGTGTAGTACTATGCCTGATGTGTATGCATATTTGAAACCCTTTCAGCATGCAACACCAGGGTTCCTTTATAGAGGCAATTAATAAAGATTTGTTTATGAATTAACTGATTAGGTAGTTGCCTAGAATTAATGCCTCTAAATTGGTCTCAAGGGACAATAGATCCACAGTCCTGTAAAATGTCCAAATATTATTTAATATAAGACAACTAAAGAGTAGAAGTTATGAACTTATCTGGATCATTTTCCAGACAGGGCTTAACAAAAATTCCACCTGTTGAAAGTCAATGGAAATGCTCATTTCCCTTTGTCTATCCTCACGTTTTCAAGATAAACACCTATCTTAAACAGTATCTTCATTCCTACTAAAAACAAAAGGAGAATACTTATATTTACTTCATGTCTTCAATAGATGCTATCATCCTCACCATCATTATTGTTTGAAAATGAATATGATGTCCTTTAGTATATGTTTAAAGAACTAGTACAGTATAAAATCCAGTGAAACAGATTTCTTCCCCAAAATATGCAAATTTAACCCCAACCTTAAAAGAAGACAGCATTAAGCAGGCAAAGGATTTTTTAATAATCATAAATATGTTTAATAGAAAAGTTAAATTCTGTATGCATCCCTGTGGGTCCCAGATCAGGCTAATATTTATTTATTTTTATTTTTTGTGGTACTGGGGATGGAACCCAGGGGCATTCTACCTCCGGGCTATGCCCCCAGACCTATTTTTTATATTTTATTTTGAAACAGAGTCTCACTAAGTCGTGGAGGGCCTCACTAAGTTGCTGAGGCTGGCTTTGAACCTACGATCCTCCTGTCTCAGCCTCCCAAGTACTGGGATTACAAGCGTGCGCCACCACGCCCAGCTCAGGTTAATATTTAGACCAATTTTTTTTCCAGTGCTGGGGATCTGACCTAGGGCCTTGAGCATGTTAAGGCAAGTGCACTATACCCCCAGCCCTTGGATCGAAATATTCATTCTGATCTTGGTGCCATTCAGAGAAAGATCTGGCTTTGACTCAAATATCCAATAGATGTGATTCCCCATTGCTATCCCCCAATTAACAAGCGATCTCTAAGGATAGTTTATTCACTTTCTTTTTTCCAATTAGGGTCTCAGTCTTGGGCAGTACAGTGAATTGGGAATTCAATATTCCCCAGCTTTTTGTTCTTTGACACACTTGAAACCTTTTGAATCTGCTGTGCCTGCACCCACACAGGCTATTAAAACTATTGTATTTAGTTGGAGATGCTTGGGAATGGGGGTGGAGGTGAGGGCGGAGGCAGTTCCACGAAGAGAAAGGTTGAACCTTTGAAAATAGTACATTTTAGTGTGGAGAGAAGTGAGCCCGACAAGCAAACTGAAAATGGCAGTCCGGTTGCCATGGTGTGGAATGATGCTGGAAATCAGTAATGCAGAATGTTTAAGAGGAAGTCTTGAGAGGGATATGTACTGCAGGGCTGGGTGAGGGAAGAGTAACAGGGGAGGGCCAGGCAGTGGATGAGAATGGCCCTGATGGAAGTCTGTCTGCACAGGGGAGGAGCCATGGTTGGAGCTATGGGGAAAGCCCATGTTGTGGCGACTCACCCATTAGGGCCATTCAACTCACCCTTGAATCCTGGCACAATACTCCAAAACACTGCACTGGAGGATTGGGTGCGGTTTTCTTTAATGTATGTAAAAAATCAGCACAAATAAGAAATGATTAGATCTTTGAGACCCTCTAACTTAAATGCTATAGGTTGTTTCTAATACAACCTGATGCTTTGGTGGCGGCAGTGGGGTGGGGGTGGATAGTTGGTCCGTAACGGGAAAGCCCTCTGACGCACTGGATTCATTTTGCAGAGCTAACAAGTTATCAGCTACATACATGCCACAACTGTCCAAATGCCACAGCTGTCGGGCAAGAAATGCTATTCCTACATTCATGCCCACATTCATATCTTATATGAAAATTCCAAGGGTCCAGTGTGGGATTTCAGGTCTTAAACCTTTCACTCCTCGCTCTGGGGCTATGAGCCCAAAGACACAGCACATAGCAATCGCCAGTGTTCCCAGAGCACTTTTCCCCCCAGTAGACTGCCTGGAGACAAATAGGTAAGGTTTTGATGACATTAAAGATGCTTCCTTCGGAGACCAGGAATGCTTGGCATCGCTATAACAGGGTCACTGTTAGCATTGGAGACATAGAAAGTGAGATGTCACGCATAGTCCCAACTACCTCGGACCCAGGTCCTCTCACCTCACCCCCAGCTCTTTAAGCGAGTCGGCTGTGGCGCAAGCGCACTGAGCCACACCCGCTCCCCACCGAGCCCTGCGCCTCTCCGCCGGGCTTTGGCAGCCACTCCGGATTACTCAGCAACGCCCCCTCCACCATCACCTACCCCCAACTCCGACCCCAGCAGCGCCTAGGCCCCTCTCCCAAGGGGCGGGTGGCCCCGGGATCACCTAGACTGCCCTTTCTCCCCGTTCCCCCAGGCCCCCACCTCCTGGCCTCCGGGGTCCGCCGGTCCTAGCCCCTCTTCCTGCCCACGCACAGGCACCTTACCCAACAATGGGAAGGAGAAAGGAGAGGGCGCGGGTGCCGGGCACGTCAGCTCTGCGTGCCGCAATTCCAGCTCCTCGGCGGGCGACACCGTCACTGCTCCTGCTGCCGCCTCGTCCTCAATGGGGCAGCAAGTGCAGCTTGGACCTCGGTGGCCTGACAGCTGCCGCTCGCTCCCGCCGCTGCCGCCGCGCAGCGTCTCGCGCCCGCGCCCGCGCCCGCCAGGGGAGGGGGCGGGGCCCGCGCCGCCTCCTCTTGCCCCTTTCTTGGCGCTGGGGACCCGGTGTAGCCGCCTCCCGCCCTCCCTTGTGGAGGGCGCTCCCTGGCTGGCTGGCTCTTCCTTCACGCTCAGTGTCCAACCCTGGGCTCCCTCGTCCTCCTTCCCCTCCCCTAGCCTATTAGTAGGCACAGCGACAATGGACCGTCAAACATTGCACTCCCACTTAGCTCCTCTGCAGCCTGGGCCTAAGCCCTCAAGCAGAGCTGGCCACAGCCCCCTTTCCTGCAATTACCCTCCTGATCTACCTCATTCACCAGAGCTCCGAATCCATTTATGTATGTATTATGTATCATTTATTGATTGATTTTTTGCCAAGGGGACACAGCCATTACACCTTGTTTCAAATGACCCAGGAAAAGGCATCATCACAACACATTAGTAAACCCTGTAGGTGGCTACTGCTCATGAAATTCCCATGGCAATCTGAAAGGAAAGGTCCACCACATCAGTAGTTTAAAGCATGTGGCCCTTTATCCTTACTGGTTACTGTTCTAGAGGACCACAGACAGCATTACTTGAGGTTCCCGCGGGTTTTGCTGGAATAGAATTCAATATTCCAATTGTGCCTAGCTTCCCAGATCCTGTGGTCCTCTGGTACCTTCAAGGAGTTTAGGATATTCTCCCCCTGCAATCAAAGGTAGACAAATCTCCCCAGGTCTTTTAGTCTGCATCCTATTTCTGTCAGTCAGCTTCATCTCTTAAGCTTCTCCATTGTCTGGAAACCTGGACATATATGGCACTGCCCTCCCACACCATGTGCCACCAAAAGACCCTCACAATGCCCTCTCACCATCTAGGACACCGGTCCTCTACCACTTCACAAGGCAAACCACTTAATCAATCCCTGCAGGCCCCAGATTAGACGCCAGTTCTCAGGATAACCTTTCTCCATAACCCTAGAATAGAGACAGCACCTCTAGTTATTCTATTATAGCCTCTGTACCTTGCTGTACTTTTATTTTCTAACAGTTACCCATTTATGATGATATACTTAAATATATGATTATTTGGTTGACGGCTGTCTTCTGCCACTAAACTATGTTGTACTATGCGGTCAAGGATCATGACTGATTGGGTTCCCCATCAAATGTTTCTTGAATATGGATGAATGCTGTATCATCAATAATTACCATTCTTTTAAATAAAATAAACGGATCTAAGCCGGTCGTGGTGGTGCACGCTTGTAATCCCAGCATTTGGGAGACTGAGACCGGAGGATCCCGGTTTGCGGCCAGCCTCAACTACCTAGTGAGGCCCTCTGCAACTTAGTGAGACCCTGTTTCAAAATAAAGAATAAAAAATAGGACTGGGGGTATAGCTCCGAGGTATAATGCCCCTGAGTTCAATCCCCGGTACCGCAAATAAATAAATAAATAAATACATAAATACATAAATAAATAAAAATAAATAAACGGATCTAATGGAATCCCTTGTGCTCCTATTTAAACTAGCCCTACTTCCCACACAAACACACTACAACACTTTTCTGATGGAGAAAAGATATACAAAATCCTCTAAATTCATATTTTGTTCACACATTCTACTCTGTAAAAAGAAAAAGAAAACTAGTGACCATGGGCCTTTCTGAAGTTTGAATATGGTTTGTCCCCCCAAAGGTTCATATGTTGCAAGCTTGGTTCCCAGTGTGGCAGTATTGAGGTGCTGGAACCTTTAAGAGATGGAGCCTACAGGAAGGTAATTAGGTCATGGGGGCTCCACCCTCATGAATGGATTAATGCTATTCTTGAAGAGTGGGTCTCTCAGGAATGAGTTAACGATCATGGCAACAAACTGTTATAAAGTGAGGGCATACCATGTACTTGTCCCCTTCTGCACTGAGCTGTTTCCCATTCTGTGACACAGTCAAGGGGCCCACACAGAATGCTGGCACCATGCTGTTCAGATCCTCCAACCACTAGAATCGTGAGCCAAATAAGCTTGCTTACAATGTAAGTTACCCACCCTCAGAGATTTTATTTTATTTTTATTTATTTTTTTGAGGTACTAGGGATTGAACTCAGGGGCATTCTACCTCTGAGCTACACCTCCAGTCCTATTTTTTATTCTTTTTTTTTTTTTTTTTTTCGGTACTGGGGATTGAACTCAGGGGCATTCTACCTCCGAGCTACACCCCCAGCCCTATTTTTTATTCTTTATTTTGAAACCGAGTCTCACTAAATTGCGGAGTGCCTCACTAGGTAGCTGAGGCTGTCCGCGAACCCGGATCCTCCGGTTTCAGCCTCCCGAATGCTGGGATTACAAGCGTGCGCCACCACGCCCGGCTTATTCTTTATTTTTTGAAACAGGGTCTTAGTAAGTTGCAGAGGGCCTCACTAGGTAGCTGAGGCTGGCCAAGAACCCGGATCTTCCTGTTTCAGCCTCCCAAGTACTGGGATTACAAGTGTGCACCACCACGCCTGGCTTTATTTTTTTTTTTATTAATATATTATTTTTCTGTGGTACTGGAGCTTGAACTCAGGAGCATTCTACCTCTGAGCTACACCCCCAGCCCTATTTTTTATTCTTTATTTTGAAACAGGGTCTCACTAAGTTGTGGAGGGCCTCACTAAGTAGCTGAGACTGGTCGTGAACTTGTGATCCTCTGCTCTCAGCCTCCCAAGTACTAGGATTACAAGCGTGTGCCACCACACCTGGTCAGCCTCAGGCATTTTATATGTAACATTTTGTATTGTATCAACACAAAATGGACTAAGATGGACCCAACATTTGCATATGTATTTATAGGTTAGATACATATATTACTGTACATATATACTTTATACATTACTTTGTACATACAAGACATATATTAAAATATTTCAACATAGGACATTTTTAAATAAGAAAAATAAATAAATTGATGTTCCAATGTTTTCTTCCTATGCTGCAATGAATTTTTTTGTGAATTACACAAAATGATTGTCCTTCATAGCCAGGTGTGGTGGTGCACACCTGTAATCCCAGCACTTGGGAGGCTGAGAAAGGAGGATCTCAAGTTCAAGGACAGTTTCAGCATTGTATTAAGACTCTCAGCAACCTAGCAAGACTCTGTTTCAAAACAAAAATAAAAAGGGCTGAGGGTGTAGCTCGGAGGTACAATGCCCTGGGTTGAATTCCCATTACAAAAAAAAGTTCTTCATATTAAGACCTCATCTTCAGGTGTAATAATCTAGAATTCTTTGTCCTTTTCTCATAGATGCTGTTTTCCAACAGTTTAAGAATCCTTGAGCCGGGTGTGGTGGCACATGCTTGTAATCTGAGTAATTGGTAGGCTGAGACCTGAGGATCAGGGTTCATGGCCAGCCTCAGCTACTTAGTGAGGCCCTCCGCAACTTAGTGAGACCCTGTTTCAAAACAAAGAATAAAAAATAGGACTGGGGGTGTATCTCGGAGGTAGAATGCCCCTGAGTTCAATCCCCAGTACCAAAAAAAAAAAAAAAAAAAAAAGAATCCTTGAGACTCTCCCAAACCTACTTGCAAGTTTTAAGGCCCTCTTAATTTCTAGAATGGAATATCTTTTTCTGTAATCAGGATCTCATAAGTGTTGAAGACATGCACTTCAAGAATGTTGGCACCCCTTGGGGTAAGCAAAATCCTATGTTAGCCCAGAGATTCCTCCGTGCAAAGTCTATATTAAGAGAGTCTATACACAGAAATGGGTTAGTGATTGTGTAGGATGGGGCTATTGGGGCTGACAGCTAAAGGGCATAACGCTTCTTTCTGAGGTAATGGATATGTTATAAAATTGATTGTTGAGTTGGTTGCACAACTCTGTGAGCATACTAAAATCCCCTTAATTGTACATTTGAAAGGATCAACAGAGCTGGACACAGTGGCACACACCTGTAATCCAATACTTTAGGAGGCTGAGTCAGGAGGATCATAGATTCAAGGCCAGCATACAGTAACAATGTGACCCTGTTTCAAAATAAAAAATGAAAAAGGGCCACAATTGTAGCTCAGAGGTAGAATTCCCTGGGTTCAATCCCCAGTAAAACACACACACACACACACACACACACACACACACACACACACACGGCAACAGTATGGTGTATATAAATTATATTTTGATAAAGTTGTACCAAAAATTGGAAGGAAAAGAATAATAGCTCTGGAAGAGAAAACTGTAGACAAATCTATAGAGGAAAAGAGACCTAAACCTTCTCCTAGAGTCCTTATTTAAAGTTAGACTAAACATTGCCTCTCTATTAAATTCTGTAAACCATTAAAACAACAACCTAAGAGACATCAACCAATTACAATATTATTCTTTTTCCTGGACAATCCTTATTCTTATTTGGACATGAACCAAACAACTCTTTAAAAAAGTCAATCAGAGAAATTTGAACAGCAGACTGTACATTTTATGATATTAAGTAATTGGCAATTTTCTTTCAGCAGTGAGAAAAGTCTTGTAGTTATGCTTCTCAAAGAATCTCTTTTTTAGAGACAGATACTGAAATGTTTATGGATTAAGTTATATGAGGGCTGGGGGTGGAGCTCAGTGTAGAATGCTTGCCTAGCATGTGTGAGGCCCTGGTTCGATCATTAGAACTGCAAAAAAAAAAAAAAAGTGATATGATATCTTGGAATTTCTTAAAATAATCTGGTAGCTAGAGGTGGAGTGGTGAAGGTTAAGGTTTAAATAAAACTGGACTGGGCATGAATTGAAGCTGTGTGACAAGATGTACACTCACATACTATACTCTCTCCTTTTGTGTATGTTTGAAATTTCCATAAGCAAAAAAGAAAAAGAAAAAGATGATTTAATTTGCTCCTTTCTATGCTAGTAAGAGCTTCTTGGGTTGTTTCTCTGGTACCTTGATCTTGGTTTTGTTTAGAGAGTGGACATGATAATCCAAGTCTTATAGAAGATGATTCTTCAAGCCAGGCGTGGTAACACATGCCTGTAATCACAGTATTTGGGAGGCTGAGACAGGAGGATCACAGGTCGAGTCCAGCTTCAGCAACTTAGTGAGACCCTGTTTCAAAATAAAACATAAAATAGGGCTGGGGGTATAGCTCAGAAGTAGAATGCCCCTGAGTTCAATCCCGGGTAACACACACACACATACACACACACATACACACTACAGATTCCAGGGCCTTGTTCCAATGGGGCTAGAAATCTATGTTGTAATAAGTTCCCTGGAGGATTCTAATAAAAAGGCTTTCATGCAAGCATTTAGGAATCATGGACTTTTTCTAGCATTTTACCTATTGCCAGAATCCTTTCTATAATTCCTTGACTTGTAGGTACTCAGTCTCTATTTGAATAATAATTTTACAAGTAGCCCATTTCATTATTTAGAGTTTCTCTTGCTAGAAATTTCTTCCTTTTGAAATGATGAAATCTGCAACCTCTAACTCCTACCCATTTTGGTACTCCTGACCTAAAAGATTGCAGATAGGTTTTGTAGAAGCCTCTCTTAACTTAAGGAAAAATAAAATCAGAAATACAAGTTTCTCCTTAGAGGATGTTGAGTAGCTTATAAAAATAGATTGGTTGTTTGTCAGCAATAATGCAGTTTAAAAGAAAAAAAAATCAGAGCAAATACAGTGCTCAGCATCTCTGAGCAAGAAGTCATTGTTCACTAAGATACTAACAATTTTTCCTTTAAAATATAATAATTTAGTTGGGTGAGGTGGCACATGCCTATAATCCCAGTATTTGGGAGGCTGAGACAGGAGGATCACAGGTTCAAGGCCAGCCTCAGTAACTTAGCGAGACCCTCACCAATTTAGTGAGACCCTGCTTCAAAATTAAAAAACAGAAAGTCGGTCTGCGAGTGTAGCTTAGAGGTAGAGTGCCCCTGGGTTCAATCCGTATTACCCCCCCCCCCAAAAAAGAAAAAAATTTTCTAAGGTGAAAGATTCAACATTTTACCTTTATAACATTACAGATCTGTTATTTTATAGTTATTTCAAATGCTATAAAACATTGTTCAGATAAACATGTAAGTCATAATATGATTGTTTGTATAAAAATCAATGTTTAATAAATTGTGTCAATTAATTTAAATATCCAAAGTAAACTTACTTAATTTTTATTAAAGCATTGTGTTCAAAGGTCAGTTTATCTTGATAGTAATGTTAAAGTTAAGATAAAGTTTCATTTTTCTATTGTCCTAGAAAATGGTTTCCCTAGCTGGGTGTGGTGGTGCAGGCTTGTAATCCCAGTACTTGGGAGGCTGAGACAGGAGGATCACAGGTTCGAGAACAGCCTGAGCAACTTAGTGAGGCCCTTCGCAAATTAGTGAGACTCTGTTTCCAAATAAAAAATAAAATAGGGGCTAGGGGTATAGCCCACCCCAGTACCAGAAAGGAAGAAAGAAAATGTTTTCCCTAAATCTTATATATAGTGTAAACATGTTTTTTTCTTAATTACTATCTTTGACA
Source organism: Graphiurus murinus (assembly GCA_004027655.1). Classification (NCBI taxonomy): domain Eukaryota; kingdom Metazoa; phylum Chordata; class Mammalia; order Rodentia; family Gliridae; genus Graphiurus; species Graphiurus murinus. Next base: position 11,128 of record PVLC010021378.1, read on the forward strand.
GTTTCACTTCATTTGCCAATTTAGCTAGATCACAAGGGGCGGGGTGCTGTGGCATCTACTGTGGGCCAGGAGCGGGATGGTAGCAATCTGCACATGCTAGACTAGCCAGTGCCATCCCCCTTCAACACGACAGCTTTCCACTTGTCCCGGTTGCTCTCATGCATCCTTTAAGCCTTCTTTTCCCTGGGTTCAGCATTTTCCAGTGTTTCAATCAGCATTCAGGTGGATCTGGGTTTCAGATGACTCATCGTTCTTTTCCCCACCAAACGCTCACAACGTTGTCTCTGTTCCTCTAGAAATATGGTGCCTAGACATGAAGTAAATGCAAATATGCTTCAACCACGTTTACAATTATTAGGAATCATTTCTGAAAACGGTTACCCAGTTTGCCCTATCAATGATCATCTCATTTCATTTCTGGCCATTTCTCCTTTTTTGTGTGTGATCATGTAAAATCCTATGTATTTTAAGATGCTAGCCTCCTCTCCTAATTTGGTTTCGCTTACTAATTTAGTGAACATGTTCTTGGCTCCATAATCCAGGTATTGATTCATCCATCTAATAAAAAGAGGTGATTATCTTCTCTGTGATGCTTGGCCATGCTCCAGAACCCAGGAGTATGGTGGTAAGCAAACACAGACATGGCACCTGCTCTCATATGTTTACACTCTAGTGGATAAATAATTGAAATGTCATGATGTCTATGGGATATGAACATCAGCAACATCAATTATTACAGAGAAGAATCTGGGACAGTCATGTACAACCACAGGACTGTTTTAGAGAAGAAGCTTTCTTTAGATGGAAAATATTTGGACTGGCCTATAACTCACTGTAAAAAAAAAATTTTTTTAGTACTGGGGATTGAACCCAGGGTCATTCTATATCTAAGCTACATCTCCAGCCCCCCTTTTTTTTTGTGGCACTGGGGATTGAACTCAGAGGCATTCTACCTCCGAGCTACATCTACAGCCCTATTTTTTTATTCTTTATTTTGAAACAGGGTCTCACTAAGTTGCCGAGGGCCTCACTAAGTAGCCGAGGCTGGCCGAGAACCTGGATCCTCTGGTCTCAGCCTCCCAAGTACTGGGATTACAAGTGTGCACCACTACATCTGGCCATCTCCAGCCTTTTTATAAAAAAAAATATTTTGAAGCACGGTCTTACTAAGTTGCTGAGGCTGGCCTCTAACTTGCAGTCCTCCTGTCTCAGCTTCCCAAGTACTGGGATTACACATGTGCACCATCCTGCCTGGCTCGCTGTAAAATTTAACATTTATTGAGAAAAAAAGGTTTTACTCCCCTATCAAGGAAAGCACATTTGGATTGTCAGTAAAATAATCCAAACACAAGCACTCAATTTCTACAATAGAAAATACTGTGCATGGACTCCACAGTGTAGATGAAAAGCAAATCTACAGCATATGAAGCCACAGACAGGAAGGGATACTGAGGAATTCATGGTTGCTGTCAGTTAAATATGGCAAGAGGGTAGGATATTATATGGGTGAAATGTGTTTCTATTACTATTTGGAGGAGGCAGTTGACATCATGGAAAGTGTCTGGAACAGTTGTCAGCATGCCTGGGTCTTGATGCCGGCTGACTCTGTCATATAGGATACATGAGAACTCTGCTAAGTCACTTAACCTCTTGGCCACAATGTCTTCCTCTATTAAATGAGGGTAATATTACCTACCCTGTCATCAACATAATGTTGCTGGAATCAACTAAGTGAGATAAAATTCAGTAAGTCCTTTGGAAAATGAAAACTAACATGCAAACATAAGTTTCTTGCATGTATTAATCATTATGTTTTAATTCTAGACAGGCTAGGAAGAGGTTCTCCCCTCATATAGTTTTGTAGTTCTTCCATAAGGGAATTAATCACTCCAATTAGTATACTGCTTTAAAGTTTCTTTTCTTTTGAAAAGAAATCATGAAGCTGGGCATGGTGGCATGCACCCAGTACTCGGGGGCTGAGACAGGAGGATTGTAGGTTTGAAGCCAGCCTCAGCAATTTAGCAAGACTCTCAGCAACCTCAAAATAAAATAAAATTAAAAAGGACTGTGGGAGCCGGGCGTGGTGGTGCACGCTTGTAATCCCAGCATTCGGGAGGCTGAGACCAGAGGATCCGGGTTCGCCGCCAGCCTCAGCTACCTAGTGAGGCACTCCGCAACTTAGTGAGACTCGGTTTCAAAATAAAGAATAAAAAATAGGGCTGGGGGTGTAGCTCGGAGGTAGAACGCCCCGGAGTTCAATCCCCAGTACCGAAAAAAAAAAAAAAAAAAGGACTGTGGGTGTAGCTCGGAGGTAGAATGACTCTGGGTAAAATCCCCAGTACCACATACACACACACACACACACAAAATCATGTCCCACCCACATGAAATATGCTACCACATGACCAAATGAAGAGAAAAATAGAAAGAGTTACTTTTCTGATTAATTTTAGTCAAAGGTAAAATAAAATAATGAAAGACCTCACCTCTTGAAATAGCTTTTTGTACATAATTAGTCTATTCTTTAGGGAGCATTTGACATGATCTTGCTAGTACCTTATTTTGTCTACCAACTTCCAATGCATTTGTTTGAAGCTTTTCTAAGGCTAACATAAATAGCAATATCACATGAGTACTTTTGTTTGTGGTACTGGAGATTGAATCCAGGGACGTTCTACCTCTGAGCCACATACCCTCCAGCCCTATTTAGTTATTTTGAAATAGGGTCTGCTAAGTTGCTGAGGCTGACCTCGAACCTGTGATCCTCCTGTCTCAGCCACATGAGTACATTTAAAACTAAGAATCAAATTTAAAATAATACCATGGATTGGGAGAGGATGACTGGATGGTGCTGAATTTACTGAGGATTAATCAGTACATGGAAAATCTCAAAAAAAAAAAAAAAACACCCACAAAAACAAACAAGCAAGCAAACAAACAAAAAACAACAAGAACAGAAAGCTTCAATGTCCAAAGGGTACAACTAATGGTGTTGAAATATATTCATCTTCCATGATTGTCTGTTTTTAGTGCTCTGAGTTCTAAGCTCTATGTTCTTATTTACTTCCAAATAACAGACAGCAAACAGCATCTAATACCAGGAAATCCCACACACCTGCTTTCAACTTGTGCATTCTATGGTCTGAGTGCTGGTGATGGTGTCTGAAGTCAGTCCCTTCCTCACTCTCACATCCCACTGCTGCCACAAGATATAGGAGTTAAGCCGGGCTTGGTGGTGCACGCTTGTAATCCCAGCATTTGGGAGGCTGAGACCGGAGGATCCGGGTTCGCGACCAGCCTCAGCTGCTTAGTGAGGCCCTCCGCAACTTAGTGAGACCCTGTTTCAAAATAAAGAATAAAAAATAGGGCTGGGGTTGTAGCTCAGAGATAGAATGCCCCCAGGTTCCATCTTCAGTTCCGAGAAAAAAAAAAAAAAAAAGATATAGGAATTAGAGTGCCCTAACAAGCAATGGGAGCACTTTGAAAAGGATAGCTAGAATCTAAGCCCGTGGTTCTCAAAGTGTCATCAGCATCAGCCTTACTTGGAAATTTGCCAATGACTTGCCACAATTTGAAGAGTTTTTGTTGAAGCAAATCAGCTGGATCTCAGTCGGACAGGAAGTTTTGTGGCATTTTAACTTATCCAGTTGCCATCCTTTCTCTTCTCTTTTGTGGTAGCCTTGAAAACCAACAGCATTCGGGAGGCTGAGACCAGAGGATCCGGGTTCGAGGCCAGCCTCAGCTACCTAGTGAGGTACTCCGCAACTTAGTGAGACTCGGTTTAAAAATAAAGAATAAAAAATAGGGCTGGGAGTATAGCTCGGAGGTAGAACGCCCCTGAGTTCAATCCCCAGTACCGCCAAAAAAAAAAAAAAAGAAAACCAACAGCCTATCATCACAGTGAAAAGCAGCACAACAGCCTATCATCACAGTGAAAAGCTGCAGTCTGGCAGTCACTGAAGGGTCAGAATGGGGTTGGAATTCTTTCAAAGCCTCACTCCCAGAGGACTGTCATCCTGTGACCTACCTGGCAATTCCCTAAAAACTTCCACTCATAGAGCTTCTCTTTATTTTTACTTATTTTTTGTGTGGTACTGGGGATTGAACCTAGGAGCATTCTACCTCCGAACTACACTCTCAGCCCTTTTATTTTTTGTTTGAAATAGGGTCTTGCTAAGTTGCTGAGGGCCTTGCTAAGTTGCAGATCTTGGCCTCCAACCTGTGATCCTCCTGTCTTAGCCTCCCAAGTACTAGGATTACATGCATACATGCACCACCATGCCAGGCTCAGAGCTTCTCTTTAATTCACTTTACTTAGAGCTTGCTCACAGCAGAACACTTTATGGGGCATTTGTGTAAAACAATCAGTGGCAATTGTCTAACATTCAGCTGTTTGTGGTAATGATAGCAATTGAAGAAAGCAACAAAAAAATGACCTTAAAACCTTAAAAGGAAAAGCTGAGGAACGTGATGTTTGTAAGTAACATTCATCATTCCAATTGACGTTTGAAAAGCAGTTGACAAAATGTCACCCTTTCCTTGATAAAAACACTCAACAAACTAGGAGTAAAAGAGGAATTCTTCAACCTCATAAAGGGCATCTGTAAAAACCCCAGAGATAGCACTATACTTAATGGTAAAAGACTGGAAGTCTTCCACCTAAGATCAGGAACAAGACTAGGAGGTCCACTCTCATCACTTCTAGTTAACATTATATTTGAGGTTCTATCCAGGACCATGAGGTAATAAAACTAGATAGAAGGCATCCAAATTGAAATGGAAGAAGTAAAATTATCTTTATCTACAGATGACATGTTCTTGAATATATAAAATTCCAAGGAATCCATTAAAAATTTTCAAAGAACTTTTCTTCTAAGAAGACATAAAAATGGTCATCAAGTATCTGAAAAGGCACTTAACTTCACTAATCATCACGGAAATTCAAATCACAACCACTATGAGATAATACCTCATACTAACCAGACAGTTATTATCAAAAAGACAATAGACGAATGTTGGTAAGGGTGAAAAGGGAACCCTCGTGCACTGTTGGAAGAAATGTAGATTGCTATAACCATCCTGGAAATTAGTATAGTGGTGTCTAAAGAAATAAAAAATAAGCCAGGTGTGGTGGTGCATGCTTGTGATCCCAGTACTTGGGAGGCTGAGACAGGAGAATTGCAGGTTCAAGGCCAGCCTCAGCAATTTAGCAAGACCCTGTCTCAATATAAAAAATAAAATTGGGCTAGGGGTGTAGCTCAAAGGTAGAACACCCCTGAATTCAATCCCCAGTACCACACACACACACACACACACACACACACACACACACACACAGAAATTAAAAATAAGCCAGGCTTAGTGGTGCACACCTATAGTTTCAGTACTTGGAAGGCTGAGACAGGAGGATCACAGGTTCAAAGCCAGCCTCAACAACTTAGCAAGACCCTTGGAAATTTAGCAAGGCTCTGTTTCAAACTAAAAAATAATATAAACAATGCTGCAATGAACATGGGAGTCCAGATCCAAACTATAGCAGGGATTCAACATATAAATTTGGTGGGGAAGCTGGGCATGGTGGGGCAAGCCTGTAACCCCAGTACTTGGGAAGCTCAGACAGGAGGATCACAGGTTCGAGACCAGCCTCAGCAACTTAGTGAGATTCTTAGCAACCTAGCAAAACCCTATTTCAAGACCAAATTTTAAAAAGAGGGGCTGAGTATATAGCTCAGAGGTAGAACACCCCTGGATTCAATCCCCAGTAACTGAAAATAAAATAAGGCTGGGGGTGTTGCTCAGAGGTAGAATGCCCCTGGGTCCAGTCCCTAGTACCACTAAATGAATTATAGTTGCTCAACAGAAAGTTTAAAATACTAGGCATGAAGGCCTTCTTTAATAGGCTTTGACAATCTAGCTCAGTAGAATCCACCAGGAGAAAAAATAGGGGAGACATAGGAGCTTCCAATGCTAAATTCACTATCCTGAGCAAGAAGTATTCCTCCCTTGGCCCTCACTGCTCCTAAGGAGATTCAGCATTGCTCTGTTTATTACAAAGTCCTTTAAGGTCTGTGGCAGAGGTTCTTAGCCTGGGGTCTATGTATAAGATCAAGTGGTTCATGGAAACTGAAATTCTAAGCAGTAATTTGTGAGTGTGTTAATTTGTGCATTTTTTCCAGGAAAAAATTACATAGTTTTCATCAGATTCTCAAAGGGGATCAAGATCCAGAAAAGGTTAAGAATCATTCACTGAAGGGTCGTCCCTAGGAGATAGGCTAGCCAGCAATTCTGAACTGCCCTAATTCCAATGTAACTGGAGAACACAGTCGAAGCAGCTGTTTCCTTAGAGCTTTTCTTGGATCTATGAGTAGACCTGCTTGAGCCTTCTCTGGCTTTGGGACACCTTTCTGGAATTATATAAAGTACCTTAAATCCTCCCTCGTCTTGCTCTCCTGCCATGACCTATATTGACCTGATTGCCCATTACCATGATAGCTGTTCCCTGCCTCTTCCTGGATTCTAAATAGAGCTGTGCCAGTATCACAACCATGCTGACGTCACCAGCTCATCATTTTCTGATTCAGTTCTGTCAAGGCTCTTCCATCCTCCTAGATTGATGGATTAGGTGAATTATCAGGTCATTGACAAAGAAAATAAAGCAGGAGTAGAGAGTGAACCAATTCAAATGAAGTTGTAGATGTGGTATCATGATGTTGGGACATCCACAGGGAGAAACCAGCAACATGTACTGAGTCATGTATGTCTCCTGCCTGGCCCCTGTGAGCACTTCAGTCTGTGAGTGCAGCTATGAGTGAAGGCTTTCGGAAAATCCAGTTAGAGGACTGGAGGACGAAGAGATTTCTTGAAGAAATTCAAGGAGAAAAAGTTATATAGTTGACAGTCTAAACAGGGAGATGCTACAGTAAGGGGAAAAGATCCTCTCTAGGGTGAAGTAATGGGCTGAGAGCATGAGTGGAACAATTCGCCGTGGATAAGACAAAGGAAAGTTCCAGTATATACACAGAGATAGGGACTCTCAGAGTTTAAAAGAGACCTATAAGATGGGCAGAGTGGCACACACCTGTAATCCCACCCCGTACCTGGGAGGCTGAGACAGGAGGATTGCAGGTTTGAGGCCAGTGCGCAATCACTTAGCAAGACCCTGTTCCAAAATAAAAATAAAATAGATACAGGGGTGTAGCTCAGAGATAAAATGCCCCTGTATTTAATCCCTAATACAAAGAGAGAGGGGGGTGGGGGAGAGGCCTACACTGTATATCACTATTATTGTACAGGTTACTTATATATTAAAAGACAATAATAAAGATATTTTAAAACAGGTTTTAAACATCATGAGGTGCTCTAAATGTCCACATTTAACATATTGACACTTCTAACACCATCATTCCTTACACGTAATGTGACATAATATATCTACAAAACAAAAGATTTATATTGTAATGAATAATGTTCTTTATCGCCTATGGGTCAGTAATAAAACACAAGTTTTAAGTTGCCTGATAAGTTTCATTTTCTTCAATCTTGTCAGTTTATCTCTGGAACTCAAACTGGATTTTCAGGAAGTATAATCTTATCTGAAAAAAAAAAAAGCAAATTAAAAATCTAAATATAGTCCTTAAAGAATGTGAGAACTAAGCTGGGTGTGATGGCACCTGCCTATAATCCTGGCATTTGGTAGGTTGAGACAGGAGGATCTCGGTTTGAGGCCAGTGCACAGTAATTCTGCAGGACCCTGTTGCAAAATAAAATAAAGTAAAATAAAATAGGCTGGGGGTATAGCTTAGAGGTAGAATGTCCCTGAGTTCATCTCCAGTACCATCTGAAAAAAAAAAAAAGAATGTGAGAATAGTTGAGTTGAAATGGTTCTTCCTTTTTAGAGATGTGGGACTTCTGAAACAGCAGGAACAAAAGGGATGAAAAAATGAGTGTAACAGAGTCTTTATTCATATATATATTTATATATATTATATATATTTATATATATTCATATATATATATTTGTGAACCTATTATATAGATTATTAAATTCCAAAGAATCCTTAAAATCTGGTAATCAAAACTAAAGCTGGTAATTTGATTTATTATAGGTGAGGAAATTCTCCAAATTTATGTTACCAGCAGTTGGGTAGATCAGAAACCAAGTCCCCTTCAAAGTTTTCCAAACTTACCTGATCACATGAATCTCCAGTGAGCCTTGTGAAATACACTTAAGTTCTATCTGTTCCTATCTACTGAATCATAGTCTACGTAAATTTGAATTTTAATGAGGGCCCACAGCGAGATAAGTGTTATGATCAGGTCATTGGGGAAACATTGCCTCCGGCTTGCAACTCACTGATCTTTCCATCTTGACACTTGACCCTCACAATCACCATAATTTATGACATTTTAAAGATTGGACATGTCCATATTTCATCAAATTCATTAGGCAGAGGGTTTGGAATAGTGAATGAAGGCAAAGTTGTGGACTTAGCTTTAATCATCCAATTTATTCTAATTTATGTTGGAGCTGAAACATTCAGTCTATGTCAAATTGTTCTGAGATTGACTTCCATCAGGGTTCTTTTTAGTATTACATTAGTTTCCCTGAATTTTGGAGATATTTGGGCTGCAGGTAACCCAATGGATGCTCAAGAACTTTTTTTTTTTTTTTGGCACTAGAGATTGAACCCAGGGGCATTCTATCTCTGAGCTACATCCCCCAGTCCCAGCCCTATTTTTTATTTTTTTAATTTTGAAACAGGGTCTCACTAAGTTGCTAGGACTGGCCATGAACTTGCAATTCTCCTGTCTCAGCACCCCAAACACTGGGATTACAGGCATACACTACCATGCCCAACTCTCAGGAACCTTTTCTTGGAGAATTTATTTTTATTTGTTTATTTTTTTGTACTGGGGGTTGAACCCAGGAGTGTTCTACTTGCAAGCTACACCCCAGCCCTATTTTATCTTTTATTTTGAAACAGGGTCTCACTAAATTGCTGAGTCTGGCCTTGAACCTGTGATCCTCCTGTCTTGGCCTCCCAAGTACTAGGATTACAGGTGTGCGACACCATGCCCAGCCTCTTGGAGAGCTTAAACATTCCTTATTCAGCTTGTCATTTACCATTAAGAAACTGCCTTTGAATAAAGATCACATTTTATAGATAAGGAAATGGACACTCAGAGAACATGACTGTTTCACCCAAGATTGCACAGCTGCTCAGCAGTGGGGTCAAAGCACAGACCAGTTCATCCATCTTGTGTTGATTGAACATCATTCCATCTGGGGAATGTCCTTGCTGATGGAGATAAGTGGATGTAGAACATTTAGTTCCTGCCCTCAAGGAAGCCCAGGTCTTCGGATTGCAAAATAAGTTAGACAGCCTAGAGTTACTGAGTCCCAGTTAATATCACTTGAATTGCATTGGAACAAACTGCATTTAATTTTGATTCCTAGATTTAGCTAAATGTTCTTTGAAGCTGTTAAAGAAGATAGCTTGCAAATTAGGATCCTAGAGACCTGTTTTGTTTAATCTTCACACTTAAAAATTTTTTAACTGTCAGTTAAAAATTGGGAGAATTAACATTTAAAATCTAGATGTCCCCCTTCCCCTTCACGAAACCGGCTCCGGGGCGCACGCGCTCCGGTGAGGAGGCCAGAGGCCAGGCTCGGGAGGCGACCTCTCCACTCCCGGAAGATCAAGTACCACCTCAGCCAGGGGACCGCCCGGCGTCTTGGCCCCTGCCTCTGCGCCTACCAGGCTTGACCCCAGGACCAGCTCTCTCCACGGACTCTACCATTCCCTCCCTTTTGGCCCCACTCCACGACAACCACTTCCTCATCTTCTCCTCTTCTCTGGTCGCCTCCACCTCGGCATCCTCCCTCCCGGACTCTACCCCAGGCTTCCCCACTACCTCTCCCTCAGGTCCAGGCCCTCAGCTCACCATGGGTGGTTCTCCCTCCAGGAAATGGCGAGGAGGGACCAGGACCTAAGGTGCACAGCCGCTGCCTGGATGGGCTTAGAAGCCTTTTTGAGGGACCTCCCTGCCCATATCCCGGGGCTTTGATACCTTTCCAAGCCCCAGGGACTTCCCGCCCTTCCCCTGCCACCCCATCAGGAGATCCTAGTATGCAGGAACACCTGGCTGTCATGTATGAGAGACTGCGACATGAGCTTCCCAACCTCCTCTTTCACTCGCATGACTATACTCTCTATTCATCAGATGTGGAGTTCATCAATGAGATCCTGAACATATGAACCAAGGGCCGGACATGGTATGTTGTGTTACTGACCCTCTGCCGATTCCTGGCCTGGAACTATTTTGCACAACTCCGATTGGAGGTTCTACAGCTCATCCGACATCCTGAAAACTGGACAGTGCAAGCCCGCTGGCAGCTCATAGGGCTGCCCATCCACATGCTCTTTCTGAGTTTCTATAAGCATGACAAAGAGGAGCTTTACCGGACCTACGACGCCTATTCCACCTTCTACCTGAATTCCAATGGCCTCATCTGTCGACATCACCTAGACAAGCTGATGCCTTCACACTCACCTTCAACCCCTGTGAAGAAGCTGCTAGTGGGGGCCCTGGTGGCCCTGGGGCTGTCAGAGCCAGAGCCTAAACGTGTGTTCACCCAAGGCCTGATCCAGGAACTAGGGTGGGGCAGCACTGAAGACTTCACCACGCACAAGAGGAGGAGGTGGAGGCGGAGGCAGCCAAGAATCTGGAGCCAGCTGCCTCCCCTCTCCGCTGGCTCGCTCCTTCCTTCCTTCCTTCCTTCCTTCCTTCCTTCCTTCCTTCCTTCCTTCCTTCCTTCCTTCCTTCCATCTCATGCTGTGTAAAGCTGCTGTGTAACTTAATTGTAAATAATAAAGTTTAAGTGACAACATGGAAAAATAAATAAATAAATAAATAAAATAAAATAAAATCTAGATGTCAGCTGGGCATGGTGGCCCACGCTTGTAATCCCAGCATTTGGGAGGCTGAGACCAGAGGATCAGGGTTCGCAGCCAGCCTCAGCTACCTAGTGAGGCACTCCGCAACTTAGTGAGAACATGTTTCAAAATAAAGAATAAAAAATAGGGCTGGGGGTATAGCTCGGAGGTAGAATGTTCCTGAGTTCAATCCCCAGTAATGAAAAAAAAATCTAGATGTCTGGATTATCTTGAAAACAAAACAAGCAAAAACTAAAGAGCTGGCCTTACTGGACCAATGTACCCTTGTGGCAAGAATTTTCCAGAGGTAAGGAACTGCTGCTTATATGATGTGGTCTGGTACTAGCTAATTCAATATAGCTCCTAACCAGCACCTTTCACTCATTCCTACTGCTTACCCAAGCCCTGAAGTATTTCAGTTTTCTAAGCCTGGCAACTAACTTCCAAGGGAGGTGGGGTGGGTAACCAATTGTTATCTCAACTGTGCCTAACAGCAGGTGGCAGCAATAAGCTGTCACTATCATTTCTCCTCCACTTAGGAAAGATGTACTGCAGCACCAACTCACTTCAGGGGCTTTTCTTCTGGAAACCCCTCTCAACTCCACCCCTCAAAGAACCCCAAGGTCACTGTATATAGTTGAGCCATAGTTTTACAAAGTAAGATATGAAAAAAGATTTAGTAAGGCATGTATAGAATAACTAGCTTACCAGCAATAAATAAATACCCTAAAGCTGAGACACTGGGCAACGTGATTAGAGAGTCTGTTCCTAAGCAGTATATTACGAGAATTAACTCAAAATGGATTATAGACTTGAATTTAAAAGCTAAAGCTTAAAAAATCTAAGAAAAAAACATAGGAGTATGAATTTTTGTGTCTTTGGATTAGGTAATGGTTTCTCAGATATAGCACCAAAGCACAAGCAACAAATGGGGGGAAAAACAGATAAATGGGAATTCATCAAAATATAGAAGTTTTGTGCTTCAAGTACACTATTAAGGAAAGGAAGAAGCTGTACGTGGTAGTGCATGTCTGTGATCCCAGTACTTGAGAGGCTGAGACAGGAGAATCATAGGTTTGAGACCAGCCTTGTCAACTTAGTGAAGCCCTGTTCCAAAATAAAAAAATAAAAATCGGGCTGGAGTGTAGCTCAGAGATAGAATGCCCTTTGGTTCAATTCCCAGTATCACACACACAAAAAGGAAGAGACAAACTGGAGTATGGGAGACAATGTTTGCAAATCATATATCTCATAAGGAACTTTACAGTATATATAAAGAACCCTTACAACTGAACAATAAAGAGAAAAATGATCCAATTTTAAAAATGGTTAAAGGATCTGAATAGACATTTTCTCCCAAGAAGGTATACAAAAAGCTAATAAGCATATAAAAAGATGTCCAATCTCTTAGTCATCAGAGATATGCAAATCAAAACCACAATGAAATACCCCTTCACTCTTCATAGGTTGGTGAAAATTTTAAAAAGATAGATAAGTGCTGGCAATTATGTGGCCAAATTAGAACCTACATATGTTGCTGATGAAATAGTAAATGATGCAGCTGCTTTGGAAAACAGTTGGGCATTCCTTCTAAATGTAACTCAGCAATTCCACTGCTACAAACATAGCCATGAGAAATGCAAACACGTCCACACAAAATACTTTGATGTGAATATTAATAGCAGCATTACTAACAATAGCCAAAAGATAGAAACATTTCAAATGCCCATCAGTTGGTGAATTGATTAAAAAAAATGGCGTATCCTCACAATACAATAGCAAGTTATTCAGATTACATATATAAGCTGGGCATGGTGGCACATGTTTGTAATCCCAGTACTTGGGAGTCTGAAACAGGAAGACCACAGGTTCGAGAACAGCCTCAGCAAGTAGTGAGACTCTCATTAACCTAGTGAGACCTTGTTTCAAAATAAAAATAAAATAGGACTGGGGGTGTATCTCAGAGGTAGAATGTCCTTGGGTTCAAGCCCCAGTACCAAAAAAATTTTAAAAATCTGGGCACATGCATGCTAAAACATTCATGAACCTTGTTTATGCTAAATGAAAGAAGCCAGTTACAAAATGAATTCTATAAAATATCTATAAGAGGTGAATATATAAAGACAAAAAAGTAGATTAGTAGTTATTAAGGAATGCAAGGAAGGGAAATCAGAGTGACTCCTAATGGGTATGAAGTTTCTTTTCAGAGTGATGGAAGTATTCTGAAATTAGATCATGGTAGAGTTTGTATAACTCAGGGAATACAATACATATAAATTATACACTCAGAATAAAGGGTGAATCTTTTGATATCTCTAAAGGACAGTTAGATATTAGTCCCTTGTAGTGCTTGAGGAACAACTGTAAGAAAATCCATTTTTCACATTGAGGGAATACAGTTTAGTGTGAATGATATACAGGTGATGGGATATGGGTTAAAGCAACCATGACTGAGGCCCTGGTCTCCTCTTTTAGCTTCTAGAGGACAATAAACTGGGGGAGAAGACAACTGGCAATAAAGGCAAAGTAGAGAAATTGGAGAGAAGGAGACCAAAGAGGGAGGCCTCTCCTGAAATAGAAACTACCTTACTTCCAAGGAATGGAAGAGACAAGGTCATAGAGCTTCCATTCATCTTTGTGAGAGATCACAGATTAACCTGATTAAATAATGTCCTTCTAACAGGGACATAGCATGAAAAAACGTACAAGTTTCAGCTAGGCAAGGAATAGGTGGGATAGGCAGGGCTTGCTGTTAGGGCTTGCCTGATCAGAGTTCTCATTTCACACTAATTCCACTAAGCTCACACATGCACACACGCATGTGCATGCAGAAAAAGGAAGAAGTCAAGATTTCATGGTGGCCAAAGTAATCATTTGTTGGAAAAAATGATGGTACGGCTCTTAGCAGGCTGCAGCAAAAGCTAAGCCTAGAGCATCAAGATTCTCAATCACCCAGGCCGCAAACTCTGTTGTTGAATGCACATCGTCCCTCTCCTAGGCTCTCATCCATATCCAGAAAGTCACCAAGGTTTGTTGGTTTATTTTTCTCATCTAATGTACCACACATCTGCCCCTTTATTTTCAATCCTATCATGATTCTATTAGACCAGGTGCACATCAATTCATGCCTGAAAAACAACACAAACTAACTAATGGGAAGAAAATAAAAGTGTCAGTTTAAGAGTTAAATAACTAAATTTCCTCTTAAGGAAAGAATCTGTTTTAGCTCAACACCTTGATGGGTCATTTTGCTTGCTCAAAGATTACCCTTGCAACATGGTTGGCATAAACCTGGAGCTACACTGCTCTGCTCGAGAAATGAACAGTAGTGGCTTAGTTAGGGGATTTATAATCTGAGGGGAAAATAAGGAGAAGATCAAAGAAGAGAGAAGGAGAATTGAGAAACATTGGGAACACTCAAGTCCTTGCATAATGGCTAAGAGATTTTTTTTTTTTTTTTTGCGGTACTGGGGATTGAACTCAGGGGCATTCTACCTCCGAGCTATACCCCCAGCCCTATTTTTTATTCTTTTTTTGAAACCGGGTCTCACTAAGTTGCGGAGTGCCTCACTAGGTAGCTGAGGCTGGTCGCAAACCCGGATCCTCCAGTCTCAGCCTCCCGAATGCTGGGATTACAAGCGTGCGCCACCACGCCCGGCTTTGGCTAAGAGATTTTAAAAGTAAGAGATATTTAATATTTACTTTTTTTTTCGGTACTGGGGATTGAACCCAGGGGCATTTTACCTCCGAGCTACACCCCTAGTCCTATTTTTTATTCTTTATTTTATTTTATTTATTTATTTTTTGAAGGCCTTCTCCTACCCAGTGCAGTGACAGGGGCCTTCTGTACCTTTTAAAATGTTTGCTGCAGCTGGGAGTGCTGGCGCATGCTTGTAATTCCAGTACTTGGGAGGCTGAGACCAGAGGATCCAGGTTCTTAGCCAGCCTCAGCTACTCAGTGAGGCCCTGTTTCAAAATAAAGAATAAAAAATAGGACTGGGGGTGTAGCTCAGATGCAGAATGCCCCTGGGTTCAATCCCCAGTACCAATAATAATAATAATAATAATAATAATAATAATAATAATAATAATAATAATTAAGATAAAATGTTTACTGGAGCTGGATGTGGTGGTGCATGCCTGCAATCCATGCAATCCCAGTACTTGGAAGGCTGAGACACAAGGACCAGCTTCAGAAACACAGGGAGACTCTCAGAAACCTAGCAAGACTCCGCTTCAAAATAAAAACAAAAATAAAAATAAATAAAGGACTGGGGGTATAGCTCAGGTAGTGTGCCCCTGAGGGTTCAATCTCCAGTAACACACACACACACACACACACACACACACACACACACACACACACACACACACTTTTGCTGGGCCTGTCCCTCCTGGCCATGTAGAAGGGCACAGAGTGTGGCAGTGGGTTTGGAGCCTCTCATTGCCCACCCTCCCATCTCAATCTCTGGCCGTGTCCGGGTTTCCTGGGATAACAACAGGTACCCTTGAGTTCAAAGGGCAGTTGTTTTGGAGGTCCTGGGAGGAAAAGATGTAAGGATGAGACAAAATGGGTTTTGTGTTTGCAGCAGGAAATTAGCAGAGTAGCATGAGGTTGGTTTTTCTCAGAAGGTCCAATGGAAAAGGTCAAGTTCTGTGAGCTGTAACAGGTTCACATTTAACCACAATTAACACATTTGAGAACAGAAAGTTGTAGAAGAAGGGGCCATATTCTGAAGTTAGAAATTTCTTTCCTAAGAACAGAGGTCCAGGCTGCCTTCCACCTCCTGGTTGGTCTCCCCTGTTTGGAAGGCGCCTTCCCTTCCAGATGGAGAATCCTTGTATCTGTAGCTCCCTCTAGCCTTCCCAGGTTGCTTGTCTCTTCTAGGCTACTTGTCTTGTGTTTATGGACATTCTGGTCACTAGCCCCAAATACCCTCCCACCTCCCTCCCTTTCAAAGTTCTTAAGATATAACTTATGTAACATACTTTGCACCCTCAGTGGCTAGCAAATTGCTTCCATAGATAACTGTTGAATAAAAGAAACTTACTTCGTAGTGGATGCTCATTTTTTATTCTTTCAATCCAGCCATGGCTCCCTACGCATACACTTTTTTATCTCACTGCCAACTTATTGCAGAATACAATGGCACTCCTTCCGAGAATAATGTATTTAACAAGTGCTTTGGGTTATGTGTGTGTGTGTGTGTGTGTGTGTGTGTGTTTTCTTAAATTGTACTCCCAAGTTCACGCTTCCCAGCCACAATTAACACATTTGAGAACAGAAAGTTATATTATTCTTTATTTTTTAAACAGGGTCTCACGAAGTTCCAGAGAGCCTCACTAAGTAGTTGAGGCTGGCCACGAACCCTGATCCTCTGGTCTCAGCCTCCCAAGTACTGGTAATATTTACTTTTAAGTTGTTTGCTGTGGCACTGCAAGGACTCTATACTTCAGTAAAATCTGCATGCACACAGCTATTGATAGTACCTGGGGATGTGGAAGAAACATGGGAGCTGGTGTGGTGGTGCACACCTGTAATCCCAATACTCGGGAGGCTGAGACAGGGGGATCGCAGCTTCAAGGCCAGCATGCTATAACTTAATGAGAACCTCTTTCAAAGTAAAAATTAAATTAAATTAAAATTAAAAAGTGTATATATGTTCCTATCATTTTATACCTCAATATGATGCATAATTACAATGCACCAATAAGAGCATAAAAGTTAAAAATAAAATAGGGCTGGGGTATAGCTCAGAGGTAGAACACTCCTGGATTCAATCCCCAGTACCAAGAAGCAGAAGAAGAAGAAGAAGAAGAAGAAGAAGAAGAAGAAGAAGAGGAGGAGGAGGAGGAGGAGGAGGAGGAGGAGGAGGGGGAGGAGGAGGAGGAAGTTCTTTGAGGGCAAGAAGCACATCCACTTCTCATCTGAGGACCTGATGCAACAGCCCACAAAGCAGACACTTGGTAAGTATTTGTTGAATGAGTTAATGAATAG
>PVLC010021379.1:0-12230 GCA_004027655.1 Graphiurus murinus
GAGAGGAGGAGGAGGGGAGGAGAGGAGGAGAGAGGAGGAGGAGGGTCCTGTGGACATGTGTAGTTCCGTGACTCACCTCCCCCAGGCATGCGCATGCTCCGCTTGTCAGCGTCACCGCCCAGTAAACTTGCCGATGATTTGCCCAGTGGGCTCGTGCACTGGGGAGGTTAGAAGCCTCACGGTTCAGTGACTTCACCGCCGGTCATTTCGGCATTGCCAATAGCTGAGCCCTTCCGGGGGGCATTGGACACCCAACCACGGCAGTGTACATGGCCTCCTTAACACCTTGTCTCCTTTCACCCTTACGGTAGCACTTTCCCACTTTGAGGAAGGCGCTGGGTTCACCCCACTTTCCAGAGGAGAAGCGGAGGCTCCCAAGAGGGGAAGCGGCTCGCCAAAGAGCACTCAGTTACAAAGGGTAGGACTGAAGTTTGGACTGGCACGTTGTCTCTTAAGGATAAGAGCAATGCCACCATCGAAAGGTAGACTACTGTCATTTCCACGTCCTCATGCCTGGGATGGCCACAGCACAGCTGCACACTCTCTCCCATGAGCACCTGCCAGAAGGGCTCCCCCGCCCCCGCCCCTAATCCATAAGGCGATCCAGACTCATTTGGTTAATGCTTCAATCCTGATATTAAAATGCTGGCGAACGTCTATCCTCAGGCTGGCCCTGACACCGTGTCAAGCCGCCCCACCCCCCCCAGCCCAACCCCAGCGTGGGCCACGCAGCGTTCACGCGCTGATTGAAATAATGCAATTAGGGGATATAGAAAATCCATTCCGCGAGGCGCCATCTGCATTCCCTCCTGACGGCTAATTTGATTGGCGCGCTGTGATCAATAAAGCACTCACGCAGTAGCTGGGCAACTCACCTCGGTTTTCCTCCACCATTTATAAATGAGGAACACTCCTGGCCTGTTCCTGCCGGTGTCCAGCGCCAGGCAGTGAGCCTCCAGGAAAAGGAGCTCCTGAGAGAGAGAGAGAGAGAGAGAGAGAGACAGAGACAGAGACAGAGACAGAGAGCGAGCTGCAGGCGGGTCCCTGCCGACGACTGCCCAGGCCAGGGACCACTTTCTTTCTTTTTTTTTTTTTTTTTTTTTTTTTGCGGTACTGGGGATTGAACTCAGGGGCATTCTACCTCCGAGCTACACCCCCAGCCCTATTTTTTATTCTTTATTTTGAAACATGGTCTCACTAAGTTGCGGAGTGCCTCACTAAGTAACTGGATCCTCTGGTCTCAGCCTCCCAAATGCTGGGATTACAAGCGTGCGCCACCACGCCCGGCTTCAGGGACCACTGTCGATGGAGCCGGGACCGCCGGGACCAAGCAGCGTCCAGCTGGGAAAGAGCCGACATCCGAATCTTCCTGTCCCACGAGGAGGGTGAAGATGAGTCTCTGGATGAATGGACGGTGGAAGGGGAGGTGGACAGGGGAATGGATGGATGGATGGTTGGGTGTGTTTCGAGCATTGGAAACAGCAAAGGAAGGGGAAAGAGAGAAGAGGTGGAGAGGCCAAGGAGAATGGCTGGCATCCCTCGCCACCGACTGGCAGGGTTCCAGACAATTCTATGTTGATGATATGATCCCGGTTGCCAGGAGACATGTATCTTAGGTCAGACTCCTGGAAGAACTGAAGACGGGGAATGGAGCTTATTAAGCAAAGATCCCCCAGGGAAGGGCTGTGTACAGGAGTCAGGAAAGTAAGAACTCAGCCGCGGCCGGCATCTGGTCTCGGCCTGATTCTGGGGTGTGCTCTGAGCACAGATGCCCCCCCCCACAGCCGCCCTCCTTAGGGCAAGTGGTCTGGTCTTTTGAACCCCCTTGTTAGACAGCCACTGATTAGGGACTGACCCCGACTTGGTGGACAGTGGCAAAATATCTTGGGCAAGGTGACTCCCACTGGGGAAGGGGGTCTCGGCGTGGTCAGGAGGGGGACAGAGGGGACCAGCAGCACCTGCTGCGTCACGAGATGGACAGCAGGAGCCAGAAGGCCCTCGGCGCCCACAGGCGGGAAAGCTGAGGCCCAGGCTCGGCAAAGTCAAACCCAGCATCCACACGCTCAGGCACGCCCTTGCCTGTAGGCCATGGTTCACAAAGTCCACTCAGAAGGGTGCAGGCAGGCACTGTGACTTCTGTGACCTCTGTGACCTCTCCACCAGCCCTCACTAGGAGGGCACATGGAAGGTGTGGCTCAGGAGATGTTTATATCTTTAAGAAGCCAGAGCCGGGCGTGGTGGCGACCGCTTGTAATCCCAGCATTTGGGAGGCTGAGACTGGAGGATCCGGGTTCGAGGCCAGCCTCAGCTACCTAGTGAGGCCCTCCTCAGCTTAGTGAGACCCTGTTTCAAAATAAAGAATAAAAAATAGGGCTGGGGGTATAGCTTGGAGGTAGAATGCCTCTGAGTTCAATCCCCAGTACCGCAAAACAAAAAAAGAAGATGGCTTCTAAGTGTGTGTGTGTGTGTGTGTGTGTCTGTGAGAGAGAGAGAGAGAGAGAGAGAGAGAGAGAGAGAGAGAGAGAGAGAGACTGGGGATTGAGCCCAGGTTGTCCAAAGTGGAGAGGACTGCAGAGACCATGGCGGGTGGCTAAGAACCAAATAGGTTCATGTCGAGAGCAAGCCTGAAATCCAGGAGCGTGGGCAGCACTTCGCTCAAAACGCCGAAGTTTCCAGAAAAAGACTCTTGGTTAACGGACCATCTTTACCCTGCGCTGTGTTTATACCAGGGGGTCCTGGTATGGTACCTTTAAATGCAAGGACCTTGGAGTCACCGGCCTGAGTTCAAAAGTTGGTTGACTCTACTACTGACTGCTTTAGCGACCTTGGGCAACTCACGTTACCCTCACTTCACTCCTCCATGCGTTGGGTCTCTCTACCTGCACAGACAGACGGGCAACGATGAACGATACAAGGTTTGTGTAAGCATTAAGTAATGCCATTCATGGGAAGCGCTTAGCACGCCCGCTTCTTGGAGATCGAATGGTAGTAAATTCTCGGCTAAATGGTAGCTGCTGACATTTAGGAATCAAAGATGTTATTATAATTACCTGAAGACAGATACTCACAAGCAGAGATATGGGTAAACTCAAGTCATATTCTTTGTAAGGTTGTAACAAACATTTGTCACTTGCCTGTGGAAACTATTTCCCCTAAACAGCACTTCATTTCCCTGTGGCTCCCCAAAGCTAACTATACCCGAAGGAGAGGGTTTCTAAACTCCTCCTGTCCACCAGAGATTGGGTCTGGGATGGTTTGAAGACACCCAGGGAACACTGGGAGAGTTGAGATGAGAAGTTTCTACTTCCTGTTAGACATAGAGGAGGAAGCCAGAGTCCTGGGAATGGCTGGGAGCCCGTTGGGGCCCCATCTAGTGAAGAAATTGTCTTTGATGACATCACGAAGGTTCTGGGTCAATCCCCATCTGAACTTACATCTGGACTTCCCTGTTAACTGAACCAGTAAATTTCCTTCATGGTTTAAGCCAGTTTTACTTTAGGGAAGGAATAGAGGGGGGGGTCACTTGTAACCCAAAGATTTGTAGTTATTACAATGATCTTTCTTCAGGTCAAAGCCCCATCTCTTCTCCTAAGTCAGAACTTTTCTAAGCACAGTTGGGGCTCCGATCTGTCTTAAGAACAGGCAGTGTGGGGCCCCCGGTTCCTCTAAGGCCTGGATCAGGACCAGGACTCTGTGGTGTCTCGCCCTGTGTCAAGGATGAGCATGGCTGCCTCACATAATGGAGCCTTTGATCTTCTGAAGCCCAGGGCCCCCGCTGTGCTGCAAGGTGCAGGAGACAGGGCTGACACCAGGCACTGAGACGTTCCTTTGTAGGTCCTGCCCTGGCTCAGAGTGTGGGTGATGACACAGTCAGGCAGAGGCAGCTGTAACCGAACTCAGCCCTTTGCTCCACAGAAATCAAAGTCCTGGCTTGTCACCTTCTCCCTGGGAGCGCAGCACATACCACCCAGGACAAAGGCTATGTTGCCGGCTTTACAGACCCCCCTCTATCTGCTTCCCCCTTTCTGCTGTGTTGGGCTGAATGCAATCCTGCGCTTGAGCAGGGTTCAGTCTGAGACACAGCCTGCCTCCTCCCTGAAGCGTCAATGGGGCATGGGAAATCTAACAATTTCCCCAGAGCAGTTTAAAGATCCCACTTGCCGGGCATGGTGGCGCACGCTTGTAATCCCAGCATTTGGGAGGCTGAGACCAGAGGATCCAGGTTCGAGGCCAGCCTGAGCTACCTAGTGAGGCCCTCTGCAACTTAGTGAGACCCTGTTTCAAAATAAAGAATAAAAAAATAGGGCTGGGGGTATAGCTCAGAGGTAGAATGTCTCTTAGTTAAGTCCCCAGTACCACAAAAAATAAAAATAAAAAATAAAGATCCCACTTGGGTCTCCATGGTAATTTTACGGAGCTGGGACTCCATAGATGTGTGTTGGGTTGACTTTATGGAAAAGCAAAAGCGAATTGGATATTCCCATACCTGGACTATGTAGAAAATTCCTTGGCCCAAGGAAAATTCCTGGTCCAAGGGCCAGACAGGGAGCCGAAGGCAGGGCAATTCTCTCAGCACTGGGATCAAGGCAGCAGGTTGTATGGGAGGACAAGGGCTCAGCCCTGTTCTTTCCCCTTCATCTGTTCCAGGAACATGAAGAAATCAGGGAGACTTAGGTGAAAAAAAAAAAAAAATGTTAAAAAGGCATGCTCCCTGCTGGTCCACCAGCCATGGAAATGCAGAATCGGTCCAGAGCCAGGGAACCATAGTCCTTTCATTGCAGACACCCCCGGGGACCGCCACAAGTCTGGCCGGATGATCCTCAAGCTTTGCCTTTATCATAAAATGTTTTAGACCGACCCAGGCAAAATAGCTGAATACAAGCAAAAAGAGGGAAAAGACACACCCGGGAATCAATCCCACAGAAGTCAATAAACACATCAGGAGCTGAGCTACGGAAGCTTCCGGGGAGGGGGACACAGGGACACAAGGCCTGGGTCAAAATCAGAAAATCATGTATAGTATATACGCCGATTCATATTCCTTTAGCCAGAGACCCCAAAACCACAAATACCGATTTTTCTCGAGCAGGCCTCACCTGCAGTAGGCGGGCTGCATTGAAAATAAACTGTGTCTTTGGCAGAAATGTGGAATTAAACATCTGTGGAATTAAAAAGCTCTGCCCTTTGACCTCACCCCCCACCCCCCCTCACCCCACCCCCGTCACCAAGCGCGTCCATCACAGCTTGGCACGGGGCCAAGGCTGGCTGGCAGATTCACCCCCAAACCAACTCCCACTCCTTTTGCTAAATCTGCCACTCAGCTTTGTTAAAACTACCGACTGTCGTTTCGTCAATAGGGACAGCCCATTTCTGAGGCAGGATCGATTCCAGAACAAAGTTTTGAGTGACAGCCTCACCCCTGGAGGGGTTCCAAGATCTCTCCCTTCTGCATCCCCCTCACGTTAATGACAAACAAGTTTCTCCATGATAGATATACCTGCAATTAATATTGAAGGGACAGTTAATGATTTTGAGGCACCGCTATACGGGCCTCATATTTCAAATTTAAAACTCTCCTTTCAAAGTAGGATTAGTTTTCAAAGCCTAGAAATGAATGCTAATATATTGGGCAAAACAAGTTTTTTTTTTTTTTTTAACTCCTTGAAAAATAAAGCAAAGAAAATTAATATGAAGGACTCCACTGGGTTGTGACAACCCCGTTATCCTTGAGGCACTCCCAATGAGGCTTTGTGAGAGAGGTCTGTCTTGTCACTCCTTGTTTCAAAAGACTTGAGATGTACAAATCACAGATTCAAAAGCATCTGACACATATATCATTCTGAAGAGCATGTCAGTTAGTCAGCATACTTGAGTACATGTGATTCTTTCTCTCTCTTTCTCTTTTTTTCTTTTTTTTTTTTTAGTCCACTGGAGATCATAAATGAAATTTCATGAAATTCCATGGCTCTGTCCTTCTCTCAGAGAGATGTGTGCAGACAGCTACTTGAATATTTCTTCTAAAGAAAAATTAAAACCTCCAAAGCAAAAGAAAAATGCATTTAATATCTGAATCATAAAAACCACTTTATTTCCTGAATCTGGGGAAATTGCTTTCCACGCAGAGTGACAGTTTTTCTTTTCCAGGCAGGAGGAAAAAAAATTCATTTCTGGCCCCCAAAGCTAGACAGACTGCTTAATGGTAACCAAACAAACACAAATTCTGGACTAAATGAGCAAGAGCCATTGTAGACAGAAAACCAGTATTGCAAAATATGCAAAGAGCTGTCCAAGTGATCAAAGACAAATTAGATCAACATTTAGGTAATAGACGGTAAAATAACAGCAAAGACCATTGTCAACTGCTAAGCTGTCTAGTTCAGCTCTGAGTATACAAGGCAGGTGAAGCTCTCTGAGGGCCTTGGAAAAAGTGCTCCAATTACTCCTCCCGTCCAGCAGGGGCACTGTGAAAAGAGATGAGGAACTGCTCTTTAACCATAGAGCTCCCAGCCTAGAAGGCATACCTGCTCCCTATGTAGCCATTCCTTCCTGTTTGGTTTTCTTCTTTTGCAGGGTGGGAAAAGCAGGTTTATTGGAGATTGAACCTAGGTGCACTCTACCACAGAGCTACATCCCCAGCCCTTTTTCTTTTTTCTTTTGATACAGGGTCTCGCTAAGTTGCCCAGGCTGGCCTCGGATTTATAATCCACCTGTCTCAGCCTCCCAAGCACCGAGTGGGATTACAGGAGTGCGCCACTACGCCTGGTCCCTTTCCTGTTTACCTCGCTCTGGTTTGGAGCTTTCCATGCAGTCAGCTTTGGGGCCTGGGGCCTTCTGCCCTCTGCCGCAGCAGGAAGCAAGGAAGGCAAGGCCTGGAACCCAACAGGTCCAATCTGCCATCCAGTTATTCTCTACAAAAGTAAAGTTTTCCCTTCCCAACTGTCTCCAGTTCACTTTGACAGGCCAGCAGATGCTAAAGGACGACCCTAGAGAACCCAAAGCCAATGATTCTAGCGGAGCTGTGACACCAGGTAATGTAGAGACCCTTTATTGAGATGTGGGTCGATCCTGATTGGAAATCCCAGAACACAGAGCAATGGCCGTTAGCAACAGCCTCTCGCTGTGCGGAGACCTCTGCTTCTCCCAGATTTACGCTCAGGATGCTTTGCCTCAGCCCGTCCACCCAGCCGGATGTATGAGGCCGGCAGGAGGCCCTCAAGGGCCGTTACTGTCAATTAGAAAAACAGGTTAAGAGAGCATGGAAACTGAGATAGATTATGTAATCAGGCTCTAATCAGGCCTAGTGATTAGAGAATGAACCTGGGTTCCTTTTCTTTTTCTATCAGGGCCCCCAGAGCTGCTGGAGAGGGCCTTCCTGCCCTTGGCTGCCTCTCCCCGCCTCCGCCTTCCACCTGACCTCCGATCTCCTGACCTCCGACCTCACTACGTCCTGGTGGGAGCCCAGGGTGGGGCTCCTATTGGACAGACACTAGACAGGAGCCTCCGATGGACTTAGTGGGTGATGGGGGAGGAAAACCAAGGCAGTGAAATGACTGAGGTCCTCAGTTTGGAACCCCCAAGCCCTGGCTTTCACCAGTCACTGCGAAGACCCTGGAGGAACCTTTAGGATGCTCCTAAACCACGGCCCTGCCCCACAGGTGCTCGGGGAGTCCACAGAATGGCCAGGGGGGGAGGCCTTTTGCTCTGGCGTGGAGACACTGGCGTCAGTCCAAAAGCATTTCTCCTGATGCAGGTCAGCTCAACCTTGTGACCCAGACAGGTCCACTGAAGATGGGGGCGGGGCGGCCCAGGCCTTGCCCACTCAGCCACTTGGGGAGCAGGCGAAAGGAGGCAGAGACAGGCGAGACTGTGAGTGAGAGAGCGCCAAGAACAGCTCCCGCAGACATAGGCACTAGCCTTGGAAACTCAGGCCCACTGGTCGGGAGGGGGGACGGGAGACTGTGGGGACGGAGCCACCTCTCAGGGACAGGGTGTCTGGAGGAGAGGAAGGTCCGGGGAGAGGACGCTCTGCAGGAGGGACATGGTGGGGCGCCCCAGGGGCGGAGGCCACCGATGGGCTCAAGGTCCACGAAAGAACGGTGAGGAGTGAGCACACAGCAGGGCCCGGCAGCTCGGGGAGGCGGTGAGTGAGAAGCCAGCATACATGGGGTTAAGGCCCGGGCGCTTCTTCCTGGAGAGATTCACCAAGTGCGGACTTGAGAGCGGTCAGACCCTACCCTGAGCCCGCTTGAGGGCTCTAGCCAGGGCCGCTGCCACCTGGGCCCTTGTAGGAGTCAAAAAATGTGCCCCACCCTCCCGCCTCCGGGCAGACATGGCTCGCAGGGCACACAGGTTGGTATCACAGTGAAGCCGACCTGGGGGAAGGCAGCCCCCTCCCCACCCCGTGCCTCCTCAGCTGAGCTCCTCTGAGCAGCGCATAACCTGTTCACCCGTCCAGCTGCTGAGTAGAACAGCCACAGGCTGGAAGCCGAGAATGGAGGCTCACCCACAGCCCGCTGATTCCTAATGACAGTTCACCTCTGCCTGTTTGGCTGTCTAGAAGACATACCAAGAGCCAGCCTCCTCGGGGAAGTCTGACAGCTGAGCTCGGCCCCAGCAGGGTCCCCGCCCCCCTCCTGCGGCCCCCTGCAAGGCGGCGGAGGTGTCTGAACGACAAGCACCACCTCCTCACTCAATCACCCCAGCCTTAGCAAGGCTTTGAGTCCGGTGCAGGGCAGGAACACTGAAGCCTGGCGTTATAACAGCTCAGGAGACGCTGTGGAAAATCCCCTAACAAAATGCCCCGAATCCACGAATCCACTTCCTTCTTTTTTTTTGCAATACTGGGGATTGAACTCAGGAACATTCTACCTCCAAGCTACACCCCCAGCCCTATTTTTTATTCTTTATTTTGAAACAGGGTCTCACTAAGTTGCAGAGTGCCTCACTAGGTAGCTGAGGCTGGCCGTGAACCCCGATCCTCCTGTCTCAGCCTCCCGAATGCTGGGATTACAAGCGTGTGCCACCACGCCTGGCTCCACTTCCTTCTTAAGTTGAATGTGGTCCTGAAGAAGGGAACCACAGCCTCCAAGACGCCTCTCCCCAGGCTTCCCAATCCAGATGAGTAGGCAGTCACCCCTCCACCTGGAGAGCCAGCCGGCCACAGGTTACAGGGAGGAGCTGGGCGGGGATGGGGAAGGTGGGTGGAAGATCGCAAGCCAAGCCAGGCATGGTGGCACACTCTTGTGATCCCAGTACTTGGGAGGCTGAGACCGGAGGATCACAGGTTCGCAGCCAGCCTCAGCTACTTAGGCTTTCTGCAACTTAGTGAGATTCTATTTCAACATAAAGAATAAAAAATAGGGCTGGGGGTGTAGCTCGGAGGTAGAATGCCTCTGGGTTCAATCCCCGATACTGTAAAAAACAACAACAAAAAGACGCGTAGCCAAGAAGCCGGGCACAGCTAGGTGACTCGTTCTCAAAGCAGCGCTGAGAGGACAAGCCAGGAAGGGGGGAACCCAGAGGGACCCCACGAAAGCGTCTTTTTTTGGTAGATGCCCGGCCTACTAATTACCTACAGAATCCAGGGCAGGCACTTCCTCTCCCAATTAATTCTTCAGAAACGCCCAAAGCAGTGAATTACAGCAGCGCGTTGGTGGAAGGAGAATCATGGCACACTTTCCTGCGCCTGTCTCCTCCCGTCCAGGTCTCCGAGGACGTCCGCCATTTCACTAGTTGAAGACACTTTCCGCCCCCTAAGCTGGCGCGGCCTCCTCCGCCCCAGCCCTCGCCTCTAGGGTACAGAACAGAAAGGCACAAGTCAGGACTGGCCACGCCGGGGCAGAGGCTTGGGCTAGGCCAGCCGGCCTCTCTGGAACACAGGCCTAGAGCCCAGCTCCTCCTGGGCAGAGAGAAGCCTGAGAGAAAACCAGTCCTTGGGACCGGAACAGGAACCCCAGGTCCAGAAGGTTCTAAGGGGCCTGGCCGCCTCCCCGTCAAGCTCCCATAATGCCAACCGCCTTTGGGATTCTCCCGCTAAACCGTCCCCCAAGGCGATGGGCCTGTTGGGTAGCTAGAGGGAGAGGAACAGAGGAAAGGGCAAGACTGGGACGGACCCAGGACAAGTGAAGCCAGGCCCTTACAGATGGAAGGCCAGGGACACTCTGCCTCACTGTGTTTCGAGGCGCCCCACAGAGACACACCAGACTCCATTGTGCCAAAGAGGTCGCTTCACCGGCCGGGGCAAACAGCCTGAATGCTGTCGGGCGGAATGCTGGTGTGGAACAGTTTGATATCCTTTGGTTACAGAGTTAGGGGTACAGAAAAGTCAGGTTTTTATGGTTATAAAATCATTACATTAGCTGGGCGGGCGTGGTGGCGCATGCAATGTAATCCCAGTACTTGGGAGGCTGAGACCGGAGGATACTGGTTGGCGGCCAGCCTCAGCTACTTAGTGAGGCTCTCCGCAACTTAGTGAGACCCTGTTTCAAAATAAAGAATAAAAAATAGGGCTGGGGCTGTAGCTCGGAGGTAGAATGTCCCTGGGTTCAACCCCCAGTACTGCAAAAAAAAAAAAACCATTACATTGTTTCACAAACCAGGTTTGTTTAGGACAGACAACAGATCTCACTTAGATGCTGCCTTGTGGTCAAGATAGCTTTCTCATATCCTGTGCAGCAAAGCAGTTACAGAGGCAGATAAGAGCAGTCAGAATTCCTTTTTACCTCCTGGTTTACGTCCTGGTTTTTGACCTTTAGTCAATGGGGCCCAGGAGAGCTTCCTAAGACTCTCACCAAAAATGGATATATACTGTTTCAGCTGCAGTTAGAGAATTGGTTAGAGACGAAGGCACAGGGATGAGCTTAGATGAGCAAGAAGGTGACTTAACTGAAGGCGATGGGGGTGGGGGGCACCCTAATGCACATGATGTACTTTCACCAACATATCAGATCCATCGCTAGGCCAAACCTGAGAAGGAGGGAGGGGGAGGGAGTGGGGCGGGAATTGGGGAAGGGTTAAATGAGAGATGTGTGCATGTATGCCTCTACCAGCTTGTACCCAACAAAGATGTATGATTACAATGCACCAATTTTAAAAAAAAAAAAAACTTATTGCATGCAATAGAAAAAGAAAAGAAAAAAAAAAACACTCACTGCACACACAACCCCTACAGGACTGTCCTCAGGCACCAGGGGAAGGTTTCCAACATGGTGAGAACAGTGCAGACCCCTCAGCCAGAGTGCAGAAAGTCAGCATGGCCTCCGGAGGCATAGCAGGAGCGGCGGGGTGGGGGGAGGGGGGCTTCCATACTGCATGCAGCTCAGCCTCGGGAAGACCGTTTTCCACTTCAGAAAGTGGCACCTTCCAGACCCTTTCTCTGAAACGTACCCCCTATACGAAGCAGGTCTCCTCTCTAGGAAGTGACCCTTTCTCCAGAACATACCGTGGCCCTTTCTTTTGCCATGTAACCCCTTGATCACCACTTTCTCTTACACCCCCCTCCACTTCTTCCCTAAATAACCCTATTATGGCCCCCCCTGTTCATGGTTTCTTTTTGAATTCTTTCCCCAGGAAAAAGCAAAACTCTAGGAAGACTGCCCCGTAACAGTGTATTTCTAGGGGAGGCTGTCACCCCGTAACAGACCCCGTGCTAGCACGAAGTGAGCCTCCATGACGTCGTCCCTTACCAGTCCTGGCCTCTGGGACCCTCCCTTCCTGGCGCCAGGGCTGAGGCACGGGCCAGCTCCCCCGAGCTCACCACACCTGACTACTGGTCTCTCTCTGCCAAGATCAGGAAGCCAAAGGCCTGGAAATCCTCCCTTCCCCCTGCCCCGGGTGCCACCAGCTCCTCCCACGTCCCCCACGGACCCCTCCACTTTCAAGGCAGACAATACTTGGATATCTTTTCCCTCCAGGTCCTCCCAGCTCCCATTCTTCCCAACCTGTCTATACTGCAACCCGTCTACACCGCATGTCTGCTTAGAACCTCTTCTAAAGCCAGCCCTCAGGGCTCTCTCTCCAGCCACTCGCTTGCCCCAGAGGCCCTCCAGCAATAGTTCTTTTTTTTTTTTGTGGTACTGGGGATTGAACCCAGGGGCATTCTACCTCCGAGCTACACCCCCAGCCCTATTTTTTATTCTTTATTTTGAAACTGGGTCTCACTAAGTTGCAGAGTGCCTCACTAGGTAGCTGAGGCTGGCCGCGAACCCAGATCCTCCGGTCTCAGCCTCCCG
>PVLC010021379.1:12330-22854 GCA_004027655.1 Graphiurus murinus
CTAACCCAGATCCTCCGGTCTCAGCCTCCCGAATGCTGGGATTACAAGCGTGTGCCACCACGCCTGGCTCTATCTTTTATTCTTTATTATTATTATTTTTTTTGTGTGTGTGTGTGGTACTGGGGATTGAACTCAGGGGCATTCTACCTCCGAGCTACACCCCCAGCCCTATTTTTTATCCTTTATTTTGAAACCGAGTCTCACTAAGTTGCGGAGTGCCTCACTAGATAGCTGAGGCTGGCCGCGAACCCGGATCCTCCGGTCTCAGCCTCCCAAGTACTGGGATTACAAGCGTGCGCCACCACGCCTGGCCCAATGTGTCTTTTATACTTACAGTGCACCTCAGTTTGGACTAGCTGCATTTCGGTGCCCAGCAGCCCTGGTGCATGATAGATAAAGGAAAGGACAGTCAGGGTCTAACCCCTAGCTTTAGAAAGTGGGGTACTTAAGCCGGGCTGGGTGGCACGTGCCTGTAATTCCAGTACGTGGGAGGCTAAGGCAGAAGGTTCACAGGGTTGAGGCCAGCCTCGGCACACGTGGCTCCAGCCACAGTTCTTACTCCCCCAGCTCCAACAGGCCCAACAGGCCCAGGCCCCTGACTGGCGCTTCTGCGGGCCCTTCAGGCCTCGAACAAGATTCTTCCAGAAGAATCCCATCTCCCGGAAGGCGGCTCGTGTTCATCAAAGTCAACGTACTCGGTGCAGCTCGGCACCATTTGTCATTCTAGTGGCCTAGTTATCAACTTCCCATCTTGTAAATATATTCCTCTGGGAGCAAAGAACTGCTTCTTGTCGTTATCGAAGGAAATTGTGAAGTACTACTGTTTGATGGGACCGTTGTCAAATCTGGCTTTGGAGCGGCCCCGTTAAATGTTTTCTTCATCTGGACATATTGAGCGGCAGAATTGCCACGGCCGGTCATTAGAGAGACAGATGCTCCCACGCTCGGTGGGGCGGCCACGGGCGAGAGGCAGACGGGGGGGAGGGAGCGAGGATAATCATAAACAAACCGGAGTTATTGACTGGCTGAGAGGGGTCGGGCCAGAGAGACCGTACCTGGCATAAATAGTCCTTTCACAAAATGCTTTCAGGAGACGTTAACAGTCGTTTCTCCTCTCTCCGCCCAAAGCTATCTTCGAGAGGCGCGCAGACCACCTGTTTCCACTGAAAGCCATTTGGAGTGGCGGATGAGTTCTGGAAACTCTGTCTCACAAAGCCTAATGGGTCACCTGCTAATGGAGTCCAACAAAAGAAGGCTCGCCAGCGGGTCCCCGGCGGTGTCACCCTTTCTTCCTTTCTCTGCTGCTAATGGAGGCTGGAGTCTCTGGGCAGGGAGGAGTGCAGGCTGGGGACACTGGCAGACCGCGTGCAACTCTCATCCTCCCGGACACACAGCCTTCAGGGTGGCTGGCCACCTGAGACGCTTAGCCAAGCAAGGTTCCACAAGGGGCAACCAAGGGCTTAGACTAGCACTCTGGAGCCACTCGCTAAAATCACTCTATCAGAACTGGATCCCAGCCGGGCGTGATGGTGCATGCTTGTCATCCCAGTACTTGGGAGGCTGAGACCGGAGGATCTGAGTTCGCAGCCAGCCTCAGCTACTTAGTGAGGCCCTCTGCAACTTAGTGAGACCCTGTTTCAAAATAAAGAATAAAAAATAGGGCTGGGGGTGTAGCTCAGAGGTAGAATGCCCCTGGGTTCAGCCCCTAGTATGATCCAGGGACTCGGGTTGCCCTGGGGAGAGAGTGTAGGAAACTAAAGGGGGCTCTCTGGTTCCAAAGGACAAAATCACCAGCGTGGGGTTAACCCGGAACCTCCGTGGGCCCTTGGCCCTGACGCCTGGCGCCTGGGAGCCAGCAGGAGGAGGGCTGCCACACGCTCTGCCCACCCTGAGCTTTTCCCGGCAGCCATCTGGCCACCAGCCACCTCTCAGATTCTCTTTGCTGGACTCGTGGGGAATAACCGAGATACGGAGTTTTCAAAGTCCTTTTCCCTCATGGGCCAGAAGAGTGATCGCTTGTCTCAGCGCGTGGAGACCAAGGGACTGGAGTCATCGACACTGCCTGCACAGCTGACCCCGGAGAAAGTCACACGTGGAGAAAGTTGCTGCCACCTGCAACCGGCGTGCCCGCTTTCTTGCCTCCTAATTGGGTCAAGTGTGCGGTGATTTTCTTTTGCTGTTGGCCCCGCACTTCCTCTCCCTTTCTGTGGATGTGCTTGCGGAAAAGAAAAAGGAGGGCCAGGTGCAGCTTCCGCCTGGCACACCGTTACGATTCAGGCTGGGAAGGCCATCACGAAATAACCTCTGTTAGGGGGAAGTCACCCGGCAGTGAACCAGCCTCAGCCTTCTTCACTGACTTGGAAAAGGGAACCGTGTTAGAAGGTCTCCTCTGCGTGATCGCTTCAGAACCAGAGGTTCACAGTCCACACAGCAGAGGCCGAAAGGGCCACGGAAGAGTACTCCCAGGCCACAGACCCGAGGGGCCGCCTGTTCCTCCACTCCCCTCCCAGCGTCACCCCAACGGGGACGGGCAGTCAGGAGGGAGAGCCACGTGGACCCACCATGGGCGTGTGGCACCTGGCAGCCGTGGTCTCTTCTGATCAGCCGTGATCCAATCCTCTTCACCGAGACATCCCTTCCAGCTTCCCTGAGCTAAAGGAGACGGGGATCCGAGGGCCCTCAGTCTCGGGGACTCTCACTGCCTGGCTGCCCCATCAGCTTGGCCGTCCAGGGAGGTGGGGAAGACGCATTGACTCTTGAACGGGCAGCGGAGCTAAGCCAGGAGGAGACCGTCTCCAGGGGCTGAGGTAGGGGCGGGACAACTGGTGCGGCCAGCAATAGCTGTTTGATCCTGGATTATACCTCCTCTTCCCTTGGCCT
Organism: Graphiurus murinus; assembly: GCA_004027655.1. Lineage (NCBI taxonomy): Eukaryota > Metazoa > Chordata > Mammalia > Rodentia > Gliridae > Graphiurus > Graphiurus murinus. The sequence goes on from PVLC010021379.1 coordinate 15,211, forward strand.
GTGTGTGTGTGTGTGTGTGTGTGTGTGTGTGTGTGTGTGTGTATGTGTGTAGGGAGAGTTTGCACCAGACATTCTCTATCATCAACTGTTTTCCATCTGCCCACCACCCCCATAGCACCCGCCAGAGAGTCTGCTAGACACACAAGTATAGCGAATCCTAGCACAACCCAGGGGTTGAAAGTGTGCACTTCAGAGTCACACAAACCCGGATTCAAATCCCAGTTATGCCCTTTAACTTTTCTAAGCTGCAGCTCTCACCTGTACAGAATGGGGTAAGGAAAAAGCAGTCGGAGAGCGGCTGTGAGTATTAGCACAGTGATTAACAGCGGGAGGCTGGCTGGAGGTTCAGAGACTCCATCTTGGCCCTGAGGGTGTCCTGACCCACGGCGCTCCACCAACAGAGGAGGCAAAGTATACACAGCTCACAAAGGAGTCAGAAACAGACAGAAGAATTAGACTCGCAGTTCAACCAGCCAACCCTAGACCAGAGAGCCAGCTGTGGAACCATCTCAGACAACTCACACATAATTTTGTAATTAGTGAAGAAATAAATATGAGCTATCATCTTTACCCCAGTCATAATGAATTTTACTAGAAACAATAATCTCAAAACAGAACTGATAATGGATAAAATTTCACATTCAACATATATATATATATATATATATATATATATATATATATATATATATATTCGCAAGAGAGAGAAAGACAGAGAGATCAAACTGTCTTGATAAAATTTCAATCTGCAAATATTTGTCCAGGAAAATTGGATTTGATGGAAACAATGGTCACAAAAGAAAATTCACAATGGCAGACGCTACAATGGTTACACTTTGATTGATGTATTAAATCCTTTCTGTAAAATTTACAGAACACCGAATTAAGTTCTTTGAAGTCATTTTAGTACAATAAAAAGTATTCGAAATAAATTTACTAGATGGGCTAGGAAACTGATCAAGGAATTACGCTGGTTTAATGACACTCACTTTGGAAAATTCACTTTATCCACATTCATAAACAGCAAGACCAAGCTACCCGGGTCAAAACATCCAGGCAAACGGAAGTCCGCGATCTGGGGACAAAATGCCCAGTGCCCACTAGAGGGCAGTATCCCGAACCCATGCTGCAGGAAAGCTCAGACCTGAGCCCCTCCTGGTTGGTTCAGCTCTAACTCCAGAGCCTCCTACCTTTAAAACAGCCACTTCCAGACTCCAACCGTTTGCCAGCATTCCTGTCCACCTTCCCAGCCATCTCATCTCTCCCCTCCCCGCCCTCTCGCTCAACTGGGTGACTCTTCAGCTTGGGCTCCCCGCTCCCAGCTCTCCCCAAGCCTGGCAGGTCCCTGCCCCACCTCCTCTCCCTCCCTCCCTTCCAGCCCCAGCCCCAGCTCCTCCTCACCCCTCGCCGCTCCCACGGCCACCCTGCCTCTGCCGTCCAGACTGCGCCTTCGTCATAAGCCTTGCCTTCTGCAGGCCCCAGTGTCCCTGTGTTACCAACTCTCAGACCGCCTTCTGTGCCCCTCACCCTCCCCTCAACCGCTCCTTCCAAAATTACCATGATCCCTTGGCCAAGGGGAAGAGCCAGAGAAGGGTGCCGCTGTGAGCCACGATCAACCCAGGCCGGCTGGGGGAGCGGGCCCTGGACCCCAAAGGAGAGCTCTGGGCAGTGCCCACCACGTACCTCAAACCCAGTAAGTCCCCAGACTGTCCTGACTGTCTTTACCCGAGTTACAGTTCTAATCTCATCCTGACCAGGGGAATGGGCCAGCCTCCCTCTTGGTTAATCTCCAGTTCATCCATCACGCGCGTCCAGCTAACTGGCTTTTTAAAAATAGATTTTTTTATTTCTATGGGGTATTGTCACCCCATAGAAGAAGGAAGGGATGAAGGGAGGGAGGGAGGGAAGAAGGAGGAAGGAAGGAAGGAAGGAAGGAAGGAAGGAAGGAAGGGAGGGAGGGAGGGAGGAAGGAAGGAAGGAAGGAAGAAGGGAGGGAGGAAGGAAGGAAGAAGGGAGGGAGGAAGGAAGGGAGGGAGGAAGGAAGGGAGGGAGGAAGGAAGGGAGGGAAGGAAGAAGGGAGGGAGGGAAGAAGAAAGGAAAGAAGGGAGGGAGGGAGTTGGAAGAACCTCTAGGGTCTTGGATCAGGCTCTAATTCTTGGCACGTGTAGTGGTGGTCAGACGGGATATCCTTGGAAACAGCTCTTGAGTCACAGACCCATTGGTCCTTCTTGCTTTATCCAGAGTCTTCCATGGATAAGATTTAGTATATCCCAAATAACCTCCAGTCATGTATATAACTGGCAAAGTAGGCATGCTATAGAGTTCAATAAGGTTTAAGCTTACGCTGCCAGTGAGAAGCAAAGCTATGGTCCAGCCACCCATCGTGAACAGAGGGAAGGTGACGTCGTCATTCCCTGAGAGGCGGCATACTCCACACTTGCAGCAAAAAGAAGCAAGAAGCAGAGAAAACCATGGCAGCACTCCTCTGTGGTAGGACACGGAGAGGGGGGGATGCCCAGACCCCCATCCACCACACATCCCAAAACATGTCATCAAATTGTCACAGTGGGACCTCAATCTGCAGGAAATATTTTTCTATCTTCAACGTTTGGAATCTGCTAAAACTTGCCCAAAATACAAAGGTTTCTGTATTCGCTTCCTGCGGCCACTATAACAAATTGCCACAGACTTGGTGGTTTAAATAACGCAAATGTATTCTCTTGACGGTTCTGGAGGTCAGAATCTAAAATGCACCATAGTCAAAGTGTTGGCAGGACTGGTTCCTTCCAGAGGCTCCGGAGGAAAAAATAAAAGTCCCTGCCCCTTCCAGCTTTTAAAGTCTGCCTGTATTCCTTGGCTCCTAGCCCCTTCCTCCATCTTCAAACCCAGTCGCACAGCTCCTGCTGTCACATGACCTCCCCCCTCTATCCCTTCCTGCCCCCCTTAGAAGGGTCCTTGTGATTATATGAGACCCACCCAGGCAACCCCTGAAGAGCTCCCCACCTCAAGATCCTTAACTCAGCCCCCTGCCAAGCTCTCTTTGCCATGCAAGGTGGTGTGCTAACAGATTCCAGGGACCAGGACTCAGGAGGAGGACATTTTGAAGGTCAACCTTCCACAGTCTCTGAGAAACATTTACCAACGCCTGGGGCTGAACCCCTACTCTGTACGCCTTGTAAGGCGTCCTCTGGGCCTCGGGCTGTGGCCATCTGGCTGTTCGAGTCCTCCTCTGCCCATGGGTGTACAGTGCTTTACTGTTGGGCTTGGTCTGAGACTTGCTTTGCTCAATGGAAGGTCAGCAGAAGTGACGTGAGCAGCAGCCTGAAACAGGTTTTTAGCTTGGATCCCGTGCTCGTGGCTACAGATTGGTTGGCTGAAGCCCCTGAGCTGGGCTCCCCCAAGAAGAGCACACCCCTGAATCCAGCCTGCAGCTCGGCGTGCCCTCAGGTGTTCAGCCAGGTGTGACTCGTGTGAGCTGAGCCACAGTCAACCTGGAGATTCATTTCGTTGAACTCAGCACGTTTAAGAAAAAATCATTTCATTGTATACTCCATGTAAAATGCAGTATGCGTTGTTTTATATCCATTTTTCCATATTAAGCCCTCAAATACCAGTATGTTGTTTGTTTTGTTTTGTTTTTTTTCAGAACTGGGGATTGAACCCAGGGCCATTCTACCTCTGAGCTACACCCACAGTCCTATTTTTTATTCCTTATTTTGAAACAGGGTCTCGCTAAGTTGTGGAGGGCTTCACTAACTAGCTGAGGCTGGCCACGAACCCGGATCCTCCGGTCTCAGCCTCTCAAGTACTGAGATTACAAGCGTGCACCACCACGCCCAGCCCTATGTGTCTTTTATACTTACAGTGCACCTCAGTTTGGATTAGCTGTGTTTCGGTGCTAGTTTCGGTGCCCAGCAGCCCTGGTGCATAAAGGAAAGGACAGTCCAGGTCTAACCCCTACTTTAGAAAGTGGGGTACTTAAGCTGGGCTGGGAGGCACATGACTGTAATTCCAGTACCTGGGAGGCTAAGGCAGAAGGTTCACAGGGTTGAGGCCAGCCTCAGCAGTTTAGGAAGAACCTTGACAACTTAGCAAGACTGTTTCAAAATAAAAAAGGGCTCGGGGTGAAGCTCAGAAGTAGAATGACCCTAAAACCAAAAATGTCTTACATTTTTTTTGTTTTTGTTTTTTCATACAGCTAAGACTTTCCTCTCCACTTCTGAGGCCTTAGCTAAGCTCTGAGAAAACAAGAAGAGGCTGCTATTGTGCTGTAAACATTTGCTGAGCCAACGGAGCCCAGAGGCGCGGTCCTCGGGGAGCACGCAGAATAGGAGGAGGACGGTTGGTAGTGTCCAGAGCTGTCTTTCCAGAGGGACAAGTTGGAAAAACTGAGAAACAGAACTCAGAGCATGCGGAGCCCACACGGAGACACCCAGGGCGCCGGGTGATTCGTGACGCGCATTTGCAGGAGTTTCACATCAGTTTGATTGCTGAAGTCAAGAGGTGGTTATTCCGCATATATACAAAAGGAAAAAAAAAAAAAAGCTAGCTAATGTGTGCAGCGGACAAGGATTTCAAGTCCAAGGGCTTGGCACATCTGAAAGACAGTCAAATCTCCTGCAATGGCACGAGGGCAGGCCGGAGCGTTGTCCGAGCACATAGGCAGGTCATGTATATTATATGTACACACTGAAGGCGCAGCTTGGTTACTCTGGGTCAGGGCAGAAAGGATAAATAATATTTGTTTGGTATTTCCTTTTAATTAATTAATTTATTTTTTTTTTAATTTTGCAGTACTGGGGATTGAACCCAGGGGCATTCTACCTCCGAGCTCCATCCCCAGCCCTATTTTTTGTTCTTTATTTTGAAACAGAGTCTCACTAAGTTGCAGAGAGCCTCACTAAGTAGCTGAGGCTGGCTGCGAACCCGGATCCTCCGGTCTCAGCCTCCCAAGTACTGGAATGACAAGCGTGCGCCACCACACCCAGCGGTATTTCCTTTTATTATAAATAAAAACAATAGCAGCAAATATGTCTCCCATGCTTACCACGCACCAGGCCCTACACTCAATTTCACATGTAGAGTATCTGATTTCATCCTCACAATCCATCTACTGAGAAATGTATTATCCCCCATTCTACAGACACGGCAACTAAGATTAGAAGAATTTGACCCAGGCAGGCTGAGAATCAATGTATCACAGAATTCATCTTTTTTTTTTCTTTTTGTTACTGTCAAAGTAGCCTTATCATCAATAATAAATCAGAAAATATAAAAATAGATCTCACTCACCATATCAACAAAAATAAATATAAGAATAAACAGAGAATAAACATAAGAAGAAGGGAAGAGAGGTTAAAACCTAAACAAATAAAACAACCCATTTGCCACAGGGTGTAAAAGAAGATTTAAATCCATGTTCCTAGCTGGGTGTGGTGGTACATGCCTATAAACCCAGTACTTGGGAGGCTGAGACAGGAAGATCGCAGGTTTGAAGCGATCAAATTAATAGCCTCAGCAATTTAGCAAGACCTTGTCTCAAAACAAAAACTAAAATAAGGCTGGCGGTGTAGCTCAGAGATAGAATGCCTCTGGGTTCAACCCCTAGTACCACACACACACACACACACACACACACACACACACACACACACTAACACACACACAAAAAAATTCCATGTTCCAGGATGAAAAGAATCAATACACCTCTCCCCAAGTAAAAGTAAAGATGTTACTTTCCTCAAAAATAATTATAAATTCAATGCATATTCAATGAAAATCCCAAGGGATATTTGCAACATATGTCCATGAGCAATTGATATTCCTAGTAAATAAAAAGCTCTTACAAGTCAATACGGAAAAGACAAATGCTCTGCACGACTCATCTATTGCTACATCAAAATTCACCCCCAAATTTAGCAGCTTGAGGTAACAGTAGACACGTATTATTTCACATGGTTCTAGGGGTCAAAAACTGGGGAGAAGCTTGACTGGGTGTTTCTGACTTAGGCTGCAGTAAAGCAGCCTAAGACAGGTGAGTCTCATTTGAAAGTGTGGCTAGTTGATCAGTCAGTTACTCCTGGGTTTTCTGTGTGTGTGTGAATGTGTGTGTTTGTGTGTGTGGGGTCTGGTTCTGTTTGGTTTGGCTTGGTTTGTTATGTTCTTTTTTTTTTTTTTTTTTTTTTTTTTTTTTGCGGTACTGGGGATTGAACTCAGGGGCATTCTACCTCCGAGCTATACCCCCAGCCCTATTTTTTATTCTTTATTTTGAAACCGAGTCTCACTAAGTTGCGGAGGGCCTCACTAGGTATGTTATGTTCTTATTATTGCTTTTATTTTTGTACTGGGGATTAAACCCGGGGCGGGGGGGGGAGGGCGATGGGGGCATTCTACCACTGAGCCACATGCATCTCTCTCTCTCTCTTTTTTTGCGGTACTGGGGATTGAACTCAGGGGCATTCTACCTCTGAGCTCTACCCCCAGCCCTATTTTTTATTCTTTATTTTGAAACAGAGTTTCACTAAGTTGCAGAGTGCCTCACTAGGTAGCTGAGGCTGGCCAAGAACCCGGATCCTCTAGTCTCAGCCTCCCAAATGCTGGGATTACAAGCATGCGCCACCACGCCCGGCTCAGCCCTTTCTATTTTGAAACAGGGTCTTGCTAAGTTGCTAAAGCTATCATCGAACCTGCAATCCTCCTGTGTCTGCCTCCCCAGTGCTGGATTACAGGTGTGTTCCACCATGCCCAGCTAATTGCCTGTTGACGGGAGACCACGGTCCCTCTCCTTGTGGCTCTCAGTTTTCCACAGAGCTGCTTGAGTACCTCCCAATATGGCAGCTGCCTTCCCCTAGAGCAAACCATTCCAGCGGGTGGAAACTACAAAACCTTTCATGACCGGGACTGGGAAGTCAGGCCGCATTCCTTCTGCCAAGCTCTGTTCTTTAGAAATGAGTTGTTAAGCCCAACCCACATTCAAAGGAATCAGAACTATACTCCATCTTTTGAAAGAAAAAAATGTCAAAGACTGCACAGACGTATTTTAAAAGCATTACATACTCCAGTAGGAAATGAACAAGAGATATAAACAGGAAATTCAGAAAAGACTAAGAAGCTTATGAAAAGGTTTAAGCTCGCCAATAACCAAGGAGATACAAATTAAGCAAACAGATGCCACCAGACTGGCAGAGACTTAAAAATTGACAATACATAGGGTAGTAGTGGTTGTGGTGATGGTGGTGGTGGTGATGGTGGTGGTGGTGATGGTGGTGGTGATGGTGGTGGTGATGGTGGTGGTGATGGTGGTGATGGTGATGGTGGTGGTGATGGTGGTGATGGGGGTTGCTGTGGTGGTGGTGATGGTGGTGGTCTAGAAAATGGCCTTCCTGTGTGCGCAGAAACAGAGAACACATTGGCACACCCTTTTCAGAGAAACGTAGCAATTTATATTATCAACTTCAACATGAGACTGTCTTTGACCTAGCCATTCCACGCTGAGAATTTATCCTGACAACAACAACAACAAAAATCAGAAATGTGCTCATGATGACCTATACAAGTATTTATTAGCATAGAGAAAACTTGTCAACTGACCAAGCCCAGCAACAGAGTATCTAGTAACATGTGATATAAACAAATACAGCACCA
>PVLC010021380.1:0-27926 GCA_004027655.1 Graphiurus murinus
AACGGATTGTAAGATAGTAAAAGTTAATTGATCCATTGATGTATAATCTACTTGCAGAATTTGTCAATCTCGTATCTACTAGAAGTAATAATCTGAGATTTTAAAAATTAAGGATTTGTATGCTTTGTTATTATCTATATTTGAGATGACAAAATGTGTCAAAACTAAAAGGAGCATATTTTCCTTATATATTTAAAATTTTGTCCTTGCTAAGGTTTGGATCTATAACACATGCCCAAAGACCCAGGTATTAAAGGCCTAGTCATCAACATGTCACTTGGAGGTAGCAAAACCTTTAAGATGTGGGTTGCATTGAGAAATAATCCAGTCAGTGGGTGCATGCCCTTGAAGTGGGTGATAGGACTTCGGTCCCTTCTGATCTTCCTTTCTTCTCCATATGCTATATAAAACTCATCTTCACAGGTAATTGTGAGATTAAAATAAGTTTACAAAAAAATTATGGTGCTTAATTTTAGGTATCAACTTGACTGGATTAAGGGCTACTTCAAGAGCTAGAAAACTATTATTTCTGGGTGAATGTGTGATTTTTTTCAGAGGAGCTGGCTATGTCAATTGAATTGGGCATAGAATATATTCCCTCATCCATTGTGTATGGACACCATCCAGTTGGATGAGACTAGGGTAGATTAAAAAAAAGTTGAGAAAAGGCAAATTTTCCCTTTTTGTTTTCTGGAGTAGGTGCATCCTTCTCCTGAGCTTGCATATCTGATATCGAGTTCTCCAACTTTTGTAGATTGGAACTTTTAACAAAGGCCTTGGCCTTGGTCTGAGAGTTACACCACTGGTTTCCCAGTTTCTGAGGCTTTTAGATTTGAAATAAGTCTCACTGGCATCTCCCCATGGTGCTGCTCAGCCTCCATAATTGCATAAGCCAATTCTTATAATAAATTCCCTCATCTGTCTATCTATCTATCATCTATCGCCTATCAATCAATCAATTTATCTATCTATCATCTATCTATTTATCATCTATCATCTATCTATGTGTCTATCATCTCTATCTCTATCCTATTGATTCTGTCTCTCTGGAAAATCCAGTAATATAAAAAGTGGTATGGCCATATACAGAATGCCCCCTAAAGATCTCATATATTAATGTTCAGCATTCATCTGGTTTAGTCATGGGGGTTGTAATCTCATCAGTAAATAAATATCTGCTCCAGTAGGATGTAGCTGGAGAAGGTGGGTCTCATTGCTCTTTCTTGCTTCCAGCCTCTGTGATATGAGGCACAGAGTCCATGTGCTCTTCTTCTCTCCACTTCCCACTGCCATGCCCTGAGATTCAGATGCCGGCCTGGCCTCCCATGGACTGAATCCTGAATTTCCAAGGAAACTGTGAACAGATAAATCTTCCTTCCTCTAAGTTGTGTGGTCAGGTTTCCTGGGATACAGCAGTGAGAATGCTAAGGCAGAAATGTAGAAAAACAGCTGGATATTAGACCAATAAAGGGAGGGAGGGAGAGAAAGAGAAAGAGGGAACACTGAAAATACTGTTTGATGACACGATGACACATAAGGGTTTACAAACATTAAGAATTATCATTATTATTTAATTTGATACCAGTTAAAAATTTTTGCCTATGTTTTTTTTTAAACTTATACTGATTCTATTTTATTCCAGTCCTAAATACTTCTTTTTTTGAATACTGCTGGAACAGAATTGTTATTCAGCCTCCTTTCTCAAATACAATATTCTGGTAGTAACGCTCCTGCTCAAATACATTCATGGTTGTCCCCTTGCCTAACAAAATAAAATTTCAATCTTTGTTCCTGATCCTTAAGCCCTTTGCAAAATGATTCACAACCAAATTTTCTGGTGTTATTCTCTATTCTGCATTCTTTGCTTTCAGCTCTATCCAACTACATAACTTCCTATTACCCATGTATTCTCTAAGCAGTCTGCACCCTGCTCATGACATAACTCTGAATGAAAGATCCCCCTCATGTCCAAATATTTCCCAATTGTTCTGGGCTTGTTTTATCACTTTGTGTGTTTTTGCAGACAGCCATACTCCTAGAGCCTCTAGGCTTCCTTGAACAAATATGCCATTATATTTAAATAGCATTTACAGAATTTATTTTTTCCTTGAAATATGGCTATCATATCCATGTATACATGATCTCTACTGTTTTGTGCTTTGTGCTTTTTTAGGCGAATACTTGAATACTTATACATATATACCTATATAGCTATATGCTTCATATGAACATCACCTAAAAATTTCCTAGAATATGTTTAAGTAAATATTGTAAATGAAATATGTGAAGAATAAAATGAATTAAATGGTTGCTGGGAAAATCGTAACTAGTCTCACAACAGAAGCAATTTCCATGTAATTAAAAAATGAAAACAAAAAATATGATTCTAACCAAGTCACTATGGGAACAAAGTCCACCTTCAGAATTCCCTATATGATACGTCAGGACAAACAAGACTAATCCATGCTGACAAACACCCCCAAAACTCAGTGGTTTAATGCATAAAAGTTAATTTCTTGTTTACACAAACTCCTCTGTATATTGAGTGACTCTCCAGGGCAGTTGTTATTCATGTCATGACTCAGTTATTCAACCTGCTTCTAATCTAAGCATCAAAGGAGAAGAAAAGAATGGTAAAGGCATTCAGAGACTTGTCATTACTTTACCCATAATTATTTAGTATTTAAAATATATTGGCCAAGGCAAATGATGCTATTCAATTAGCAAGAAATTGGATTATAGTCTTCCTTGTTCTCAGAGAAAGAAACCTAGATGAGCTATGATGTAAGTCATTCTTATACAATGCCATCCATTAAGCTGAACAATTAGGGACTTTGATATATTCATCTGCTTTAGTAGACATCATCTATAAAACCACCACTAAGTTTTAAAAAATATTTTTATCTTCTAAGTGTCCTTTAGGAAACTCTGCTTCTCTTCATCTCCACTAATGTCAATCAGGTAGAAGATGGAATACATTTAAATTGGCCTAAATTAAATTATAAGTAATTATTCCAAATACTATGGCTACATGAAAAACACCCCAAAACTTAGCACCATGAAACAACTGTGTGTGTGTGTTTTGTGATGCTCTCAAATTCCATGGATCAGTGTTTTTCCCACTGCACATTTCTGATAGAACAGTGGGATTGGTTACTGAGAGACCAAAACAGACACCTAGAGATAAGATCTGAGACATAAAGTATATTGGAAAATGCTTATGGAGAATGTCCAGTGTAAATGGGCTGGGCAGGTAACATCTACATTTGTAACAGTGTCTCTAATGCTTCTCTAGAAAGTCTCGCAGCAATAGGCTGGACAGTTACACCTTTGTTTGTCATGGTGCCTGGGATGCCTTGCCAGAAAATAGCGCCTCCATTCCTCATGATGCTTTATCTAGGGGCAGCCAGCTGAGTGTGCACTTTTTTTGTTTTTTTTCCTTATGGTGCTCTGCTCCACACCAGTCACCATGGGGAGAAGAATCTTACAGGTTAGGTTACAGAAGCTGTAACATCATTAGTTTGGTTTGTTTCATTTTATAGCCAACATCTCAGGGATTATGGCATGCATCCAAGTAAGAGGCTTTGTACAAATAACACTGACTGATTACCAGCATACATGACAGAAAGCCACTGTTCTTCAAGACCATACTCAATGGAGATTCTGGCCTAGACTCACTCTCATTGTTACCCTTCATGTGGCTAGGTTTTTGAGAATGGAGAGGGAAACTTCAGGGACATGGTATTTTACTGTCTTCCTTTTCCCCAAGAATGAATAACATAGTTAGGAATTCAGCTGGGGGCACAGTGGGAATGTTGTTTCACTGCTGAAATCCTACATAGAGTCTGACAATTTGCTGATAATTTTTTGTTTGTTTCATTGGTTAAATTGTTATGTAGAAGAGTGTGCTTGTAGTTACTTATGTTTTTGGAGTGATGGGGTATCAGAGGAAATATGGTAATATCTTAATATTTAGGAAATATTATTGAGGAATAAGTAAGAGTTCTCTGTAGAGTTATTGAAACTGTAACTTACTTTTGAGATTATTTAAATAAAAGGTTCAAAGTCAAAGTCAGTAGTATTAATGAATAAAATGACTTTGTTTTATCTCAGTAGTTTACTAAAGTTATGTGCTAGAATTGAATTATAGGAAGTATATTGTTATGATGTCTCAGCAAGTATTAAATGATCACCAAATGTCTGAAGAATTAACCCTCCGATTATTATCCCCACTGGAGTGGAAGGTCTGAACACACTGGAATTGATGTACCACTTTATTATCTTGCACCATCCAGGACTGTTCTGACATACCCTAAGCCTTGCCTCCTCCCACGTCCATCATCTGTGATATGCTAGGTGTGTTATGCTTCTTCGAGAAGTGATTTTTTCTGACATGTGATGAGTGAGATTGAACATCTTTTTCTTGAAATTAATCCTCTATGTCTTCTTCCTCGACAAGGTTTTCCACCTTAGATAAATTAGGTCTTTATTCTACCCAGTAAGGAAAGCAAAGAAGCAAAATTGAGGAATCAAAACAGAGTTCATAATTTATTAATTGTCACATTTATCCACTTGGTTAAATATTTCATTTTGTAGTTCGTACTTGAGATGAGCAGAGACTTTTAACTGGTAGAATAAAAAAGAATTGTAGTTAATCACTTTAAAATTATTTTTCTGAAATTAAACAAATAGTATGCGCACAGACAGAATAATGAAATGAAATTACTTTCAGGATGATTCTGTCTGTGTTTTATAGGTCAACTCTTGAAAACTGCTAGTGATGGATTTGCTTCTGAAAAATACCTTCTTTTCATTCTGTGCTGTCTGGTTTTGACTTCTTGTCTATTACACAAGGAGATTTTATGTCTATACTGAAAATGATAAAACCCATTTCTGGCTGCTAGCAATCAGCATACTCAATTTGAATCATATTCATTCATTCACTTTACATTCAAGAAACATTTATTTTATCAGGTAGTGAACTAGTCTTGGAGGATGACAAAATGAGTAGAATATTGACAATCCCTCTAATAACAAATGATTTCTGTAGCAGACATCTTACAGTAAAAATTCACACACTAGGCTGGGAATATAGCTAAGTGGTACAGCATTTGCCTAGCATATGCAAGGCCCAGAGTTCAACACACCCAGTACTGAAAAAAAGAAGAAAAAAAAAAGAAAAACTATACACACTTATTCACTGTCTTTTTCTGAGAAAAAAAATACCCATCTCTAGCTTATGATTAGATTAAGGCTAAAGACTTCACTCAAGCTCACCCACTGAGATTTCCTTCGAATAAATTTGGAATTAGAATTTACAGATTCTAGATCCATCTGGCATTTTGCTAAAATTTAACTGATATGTTCTTGAGAAGTATGGGAAACACCTCCCACATGTGTGAAGAAGTAAAAAGCACTTAATTACCACAAAGAAGGATGAAATGGACTTTCAGAGAAACATGATTTTAAGATGAAGAGATATTTCACAGAATCCAGAGGCATGCATCTGGGCCTCTCAGAAATCTAAGAACAGAAAGTGGATAGTCATCAGAAAGTCAAACAGTTATTGTTTGGGGCTTAATCATTCTTTCTGGTACCTTCCCATACTATCCCTAAAAGTCCTCTAACAACCAAAGACATTCTATAAACCGATAATTACAATGATGTTGCTGGACCTCTAAAGGGAATATAAATGTATAGTATCAGGACAGTGTTCCAGTTCTTATAAAGAGATGAAATAACACCAAGTCTTACAAAATGGAAGGTTTATTTTTCCTTCACACAGAAATACTAGCTGATAGACAATTTTTAAAGTGTAATAAAGCTTTCCTTTCCATATGACCCAGAAATACCACTTCTGGGTATCTACCCAAAGAATAGAAACAAAACTACCCGAATAATGGATGTATATCTATGTTTATAGCTGCACAATTCACAATTGCCAAACTATGGAACAAGTCAAGCAAGATGTGCATCAACAGATTAATGGTTTACAAAACTATGGGATATGTACACAATGGAATTTTACTCAGCCACAAAGAAAAGCAAAATAATGTCATTTGCAGAGAAATAGACAGAACTGGAGAAAATTATGCTAAGTGAAATTAGTCACAAAAAGTGAAAAGTAGGAGGTTCTCCCTAATATGTGGAAGTTAGGAAGAAAATAGGACATAGAAGGTACTCTAGACAAAGAAGGAGAAACCTTAGGTGAGTAAAGAAGGTGATCTATCTGAAGGAGATGGGGAAGAGGGAAGCACCTTAATTCACACAATGTGCATTCACAAACATGTCAAAGTCAGTCACTAAGCTGAACAAGAGAAGAGGCGTGGGAGGGAATGGAGTGGGAATTGAAGAAGGGCTAAATTAGTGATGTGTTGACATATGCATCTACAATTGTCTACCTCATAATGATGTATGATTACAATGTATCAATAATTTTTTAAAAAAATCTATAAAAGAAAGAAAAGTGAAACAGCAACCCAGAGTCTGCCTATCTTGTTGCTCTGCTATTTGCTAGAATGCTCTATCTATGTTTTAATATACACCAAAGGAAAAGAGAAACAGGTTGAGTAATTCATCCAAAAATGGGTCACAGAACTTCTGTTTATATTCCATTGGATAGAAAGAAGTTAGTCATATGGCTGCACATTGCCTCAAAGGACAACTGACAACTTTATCTTGGTGGTAGCGTGATAAGTATCTCAGAGTTTTATTGACAAAGGGTAAAGAAAAAAAGCAATGGATCACGGGGGCCATTGTCAATTTCTGCCTGAATAGTGATGTTGGAACCTAATGATGTAACTACTATGTTCATTCACTCAGGATTAAAGGTCTCCTGGAGAAGAGTGAGTCTTGGCTGAATCTTTATGATAAAATTAACATTATAAGATTGAGAAGTAAAAGAGTAATTTCTGTAAGAGGTGGCATAATGTGCAAAGAAAAGGAGGTATTATTAGAATTTCTTGTGTTTGGGATATAGCCTGTATATGAGGAATGGCAGAAAATGAGTATGAAGGGAAAATTGAAAAATATTTTATTTACTTGCAAATAATATAGTTTTAATGGCATTGCATCAAAAAGATTCATGTTGGCTGGGTACAGTGGCACACACCAGTAATCCTGGTACTTAGGAGGCTGAGAAAGGAGGATTGCAGGTTCAAAGTCAGACTCGGCAAGTTAATGAGGCTCTCAACAATTTAACAAGATGATGTTTCCAAACAAAAAATAAAATAGAGCTGTGGGTAGCTAAGAGCTGAGATGTAGAATACCCATCTGAGTTCAATCTCCAACGCCACACGTACACACACAAATAGTATTGATGTTTTGTTAATGAAATGGTAATATAATTTGTTTTTATAAAGATGAGTGACAACCTATAAGGAAGAAACAGGGTAGGTATAAAAATAGTGTACACAGCATGAGGTCACAGAAATAAATAGCAATTTAATATTTTCTAAGAATTCAGTAAATATAAAATTTAGCTAGAAATCCTCAAATTTGCTTATATCAATGCATTTCTTAAAAGAATGACTTTGTGCAGCTACTTTCTTCTTTGCATTTCCTAGAACTCATCTTATTTTCTTTATCCAACAGTCTATATTTTTCTCCATCAAAAAAAAAATGTTTATAGTTAGCCAGGTATGGAATCACACACCAGTAATTCCAATACTTGGGAGACTGGGACAGCAGTATGGCAGGTGTGAAGTTAGTCTCAGAAACATAGTGAGACACTGTTTCAAAATAAAAATAAATAAACAGAATGGCTGGGGTATAACCCTGAAGTAGAATGCCCCTGGGTTCAACCCTCAGTACACTCCTCAACAAAGTTTATGTTTACTGAGTAGATTCTAGAGGAAATGAAGCAAATTAGCAAACCCTATCAGTTAAATATAAAAACCCACTCATTAAATAGACAATAAGTTTCTTTCTTTCTGGAGTTTGGAACAAACCTTAAAAATCAACTTATCAAACACTTTAGTGTCTAGTTACTAAACTAAAACCATAACTTCTCAACTGGAGGTGAATGGAAAGTTGAGCTAATTTTTTCTTCTTTTTCATTAATCTTTACACTAATCTAACCATCACCCTTCTTCTGTGAGTATGTCCTTTGCATCATTCACTATTTCTGGCAATAGCATTACATCTGTGATTGGAAAGAACAAAACCTCTTCACTCATAGAGATTACTTTTATTTCCCCAATGATTCCTTTGTCCATTGTTCCATAGTACTAGCAGTTGGGTGTTAAAAGTGCCTCATGAACATATTTGCTCCCCAGTAGTAATTGAGAATCTTATCAAAGATACAAAATAAATGATTTCATAACAGAACTCACTTTTTATTCATGGGCTTATACATAAATACATGTATGACTTCTTAAATAACTGTTATGTTCCAAGAAGTCTGTTGGCTTCTGATTCTGAGTCTATAATCAGAAACAAGACATTTTCCCAGCCCTGAAAACACTTCAAGTCTATTTGTCCCAACAATATTGGGGAAATAATATTTTAAAATTGGACAAATAATTAGAATATATTTTTTTATCAGTGTGCCCAAAATAAATGTTCAATCAATTTTCACATACCCTAATTTCCCCAATTCGGAAGATAAAGTGGACAAACGAATGATTTTCAATTATCATTGGTTCGTTCATATATGATTTAGATTATTCAACTACTAGTTAATTGAGTAAAACTCCATTCCAGGTTCCAGGAATGCCTTAGTTAAGAAAAAAGCAACAAACAAACAGAAATAAAACATTTTTACCATAGAGCTTAGGTTCTGATGGACACCTATTCTCAAAGGCAGTTTTCTGAAAATTTTATAATTTTCTCTGGTTCTTTGCTCTAGGCCTTTATGGGTTTCTTGTGAGTTTTACCTTGCTCCTACCAGTAAGACATTATCAGATTTAACTGCTTTTCCTTCAGTGTTTCCATCAGAATCATTCTCTTGTTTCTTAGCAGCCAGAGTGATTCTTTTGAATAAAAAAAGTCACACTACATTGCAATGTTGCCCAAAACCTTAGATGCATTCCCTTTTTACTGAGAGGCAAAGCCAGAATTCAGAATATGGTCTCTAGAACCCTGTGTAATCTTCTATTACCTCTCTGATTTCATTTCCTCATTTTCTTCTTGTCCACTTTTCTCTAGTCATACTGACTTTCTTGTTATACTTCAAATATGTTCTACTTTAGAACTCTCAAACTTCATTTTCTCTATTTCTAGGCCTCACATACCCAGATATATGCATGGTTAGCTTTTATCTCCTTGTGAAATTTTAATTTAAATATCTTCATCTTAATGTGGTACCTGTAATCACATACTCTAAAACTGTAACTTCCCTCTACTTCCAAATCCACTTACCATAATTCACATTTAATTTTCAATGGTAATAATGACTTCTGTCTTTTAGTGTCTATCTCTCTCAATTATATTTTAATTGCTATGGATTACTATGGGGTTTTGTTTTGTTTCTGGTTTCTTTTATCTGTTGATGTATTTGCTTTCTATTGCCCAGCAAAAAAAAAAAAAAAAACTACAATTTCCACAACCTTAGTTACTTAAAAGGACAGCATTTATTATCTCCCAGTTCTGTAGGTCAGAAATCTGCAGGAAGTTCATGGGATCCCTGCTGAAGTTCTTTCTTTCTTTCATTATTTATTTTTTCGGTACTGGGGATAGAACCTGGGGGCATTCTACCTCCGAGCTACACCCCCAGCCCTATTTTTTTATTCTTTATTTTGAAACAGAGTCTCACTAAGTTTTGAAGTGCCTCACTCACTAGGTAGCTGAGGCTGGCCGCGAACCCGGATCCTCCTGTCTCAGCTTCCCAAATGCTGGGATTACAAGTGTGCGCCACCACGCTTTGCTCCTGCTTAAGTTCTTATGACAGCAAAATCAGAATGTCAGCAGGGCTTGGTTCTTTGCTGGAGGCTCTAGGAAGAAATTTACTTCCAAGCTCATTCAGATTATTTACAAATTTAGTTCTCTGAAATTGCAGGACTTAGATCTTCCTTTCCTTTCTGGCTTTCAGCTGAAGGTGGTCTCAGCTTCTAGAAACTGCTCACATTGTTTTTCTTGTGACCACCTCCATATTGAAGTCAGCAAAGCTGACTTATTGTCAAATTCTTATTGTGCTTACAATCTCTCTGCCTTCTACTCCTACTACTAGTTGGATAAAACTCCCTTTTGTAGCTCTTATATGTTTAAGTTAGTTCCAACCAGATAAACTTCCTTTTGCCATGTAAACAAACACAATCAAGTAAGTAATACTTATTTCATATTTATAGTATTTACTTATACTCAAAAGGTAGGGGGTTATATAAGGACATTGGGGGCTATCTTAGAATCATGCCAACTACAATGCCTATACTCTTAAGTCCCAAGAAGAGTTACTGGAAAATTTTGTGAGTAAATGCAAAAATAAACAACTGAATGAATGAATGAATACCTATTGTTGAAATATTATATGCCTACATTGGAAAGTTCATAGGAATAAGACCCTGTCTGCCTCTTACAACACACAATCATTATTTACCTGGGACAGGCACATATGCCTGGGGTTCTACCAGGGGAAGGTGTGTTGTGACACAGTTTATCTTGACTCTCAAATCGTGTTAACTTATCTAGAGAATCCCTTTACTCAGCTCCTGTTCTACTGGATCAAACCTTAAGGAAAGTGAGAAAAGAAGTAGTTACAATTTCACAAGTATTCACTATTCACACGTTTTCACCATCTTATAATTTTATCTTGTCCAGCTCTCATCTTCCTCCCTCTGATATAGAAAATCATTTTCAAGCTAGGCTCTGCTATTCTTTATTGGGTTTACTCCCCAGTATTTTTTTTTTTTTTGTCAAAGTCCTTAGTCCTTTTCCTTCTTTTCAGAATACATATCTTTAAATATCAAAAATCAGAAAGAGATCAATTTATAAAATGAGGGAAAGGTAGAGGGAATAGGAAAAGAAGATACCCAGGAGGAAATGGGAATAAGAGGGGAGAAACAAGAGTTAATATTTATAACAGATAAATCACCCACTACATTTTAAAACTTTTATTTCACTTTATTATGATTACATGTTTGCATATCTGCCTCTCCCTCTTATACTGTGAGCTCCTTAAGGTCAGAAATAGAGATCATTGATTTATTTCTTTATTTCTATTTCCTGGCAGCATCAGAGCAGTCTCCAATAACTGCTTGCTGAAGAAATACAAAAACAATGCATGAATTAAAAAGATAAAATATAATATGTACACATTTATTATTCAATTTAATGTAGAAGTATGCAGCCCAACAAAAGATACCCAGATTTCAAACATCTAGGAGGATAGAGATATTTAGAAGGGAATTTCAGATAATTTTGTCTCATAACAGAGTAGAGAGCTTAAGGAAATATTGATGATAAATGTTATCTTTCTACTAATGTAGTTTTGAATATAATCAAAATATTTAAGTACTGTTTTACTGTACATTTTCATGTGCCATTTACAAATATGAATCAGATTATTAAATGCAAACATTCTTTCTTGGATTTTGAGTGCATGTATAATACACTCCAAAAGTTATAAATCTGCCTCGGTTGTTTTTTGATATCTGCTAGAGGATGTTCACATTAAGATAAATGGATTGTCATGTTTCGAGAACTGTTTAGTTTCACTTTTAGGGGACCATCTGTTCTCTGATGAATGGTTCTGTGTATAAGAGTGGGCATGTTGATTTAGCTCTTTTTTAAATAAATGCCATAGCTAATTATTTTTTTTTAAGAATGCAGTTCTTAAACCCTCCAACTTCCATAGTCCTTTTTGAAGACAACTGTATCATAAGAAATTTATCTTCAAATAAAGGTTTGTCTTAGGATTCAAAAATATATTAATCATAAATTGTTGAAAAAAATAAGTCAATAGGTTGGACTTCCTGTATTCCTGACTAAATTTTCCTCTTACCTAGCTGAGAAACAAATTCTCTGAATAAGCACATGATCTGACATGCATACACTGACTGCTCAGAAAAGCAGTCCAGCTTCCTTTGATTCAAATCAACCTTATTCATCATGGAATTGGTGGGTGTCATATATTATCACCTTCAGTTCTTTGATGCTACTCTGCATCAACAGAAAGACAAAAACAATACAAATAATAAAATGAACATATACACAATTAGCATATGATTTGTTGAATTGGTGAGTACTGCTTAATTTGAGATTTCAAGTATGTATTTGAATCATTCAAATTAAAGCCATACTTGTACAATCAACAGCACAATTCATTAAATATTTTCATTTGAGACTTACATTAGACATGAAGGAATTTACTCATAATATAATATACATGAAATATTCACTCAAGTATTCATTCATTCACTTAGTCATGCCTTGCATTTGTTAAAGAAATTAATTGTTTTACTACATAGATCTGTAGTTTTCTAAATTCTGTTTTATGGTAGAGTGCTAGGTTGTTGGGGATTGAGATTGAAAGCAAAGGGTAAATAAAGGTGTTCTTAAAACATCCATTCTCAATTCTAGCAAAACTGTTCTATTCTTTATTTTACAGAATATATTTTGATAAGTTTGTATTTACAGAATTAGTTCCATGACTAAAGTAGTGGCAAAGCCAGTGCCCTAAAAAATGTTTTCTCCCTGACAGTTTTCTGCCTCAAAACATCAACTATAATTGCAAAAAAATAGTGTTTTCCTAAAAAATAACATTTATCCTTGTCAGTTGGTACTAAATAGTGACTGGCATCTAATTCTTACTTATTTAAATGGAGAACTAGAAAAAACAACCTGTTTATTGCTTCATATCAGCCTACCTGACCTTGACTTTGTTTTTACTCTATCTATATTGAGCCCTCTGGAAACATACTGAAAACTACATAATCTTTTTTAAAAACTATGATGAATACTCTCTGCTACTGGAATTTCAGGCACTGCACCAGGAAGCTTTGGAAGGTATTTTAAGATAAAGGAATATTTCTACTTAAGGTTTCCCAAATTTTCATGATGGCTGGTATCTTCACATCATACTGACATACTTTATTAGTTAGACTTAATTTTCTACAATAAGCCAAAGTAAATTACTCCAATTAGCTAAAGTATAAGGGAATTTACTGATAAGTTCTTGGCTAATTTTCTGAGTCAAGTAAGTACTGAAGAACTAGTCTTCCTAAAGGAAAAACCCAGACAGCTTCCTAAATCTAGGTCGTAGCAACTATACAAATATCTCCCTAGGTTGACCCTATTTGGCTAAATCATTTATTTGTAATCTTGGACTTTCTTCCTGATACACTAAAGACCCTTTTCCTATTGAAAGTCAAACTCCTTATTTGCACTGTAGGGATTATCTCTTCTCTTATTCTCTAGGCCTAAACTGTGATTAGTTCACGTTCTCTAGAATATTTTCTCTAATTTCTACTGTTGTACACATCCTTTTCAGCATACAGTCATGCTCCTCATGTTTTTTTGCTATCATTCTGCCACTAACTGCCACTTTGTTATTCTCCTTCACATCAACACCTCCTGGGTCCAGTGGCAAATTATACCTCTCTCCACTTCCTTATATGCCCTTCTCTCCTTTACTTACTCAATTGTTCAGGACCCAGGACTGCAGAGATTACTTTTGTCAAAAATACAGTGTTCTACGCTGGGCATGGTGGCACACCCTTGTAATCCCAGCATTTGGGAGGCTGAGACGGGAGGATCCGGGTTCACGGCCAGCCTCAGCTACCTAGTGAGGCACTCCACAACTTAACGAGACCCTGTTTCAAAATAAAGAATAAAAAATAGGGCTGGGGGTGTGGCTCGGAGGTAGAATGCCCCTGAGTTCAATCCCCAGTACCACAAAAAAAAAAAAAAAAAAAAAAAAAAATACAGTGTTCTTTCTCTTTTTCAAAACTGAAGGTCACTTCTCTGATTTCCCTTTCCTTGGCCTGTGAGTGGCATTTAATCTTTCAAAAATGTTCTTTTTTATAAAATAGATATTCTTTACCTGCCACAAGCGATGTTCCTGTGTTCATCCTAACTCACTGGCTAGCCCAGCTTGAGCTCATTTGTTCTTGTGCCCTCTTCTACGTGTATTTAGACTAGACCGGGAAGGGACTCTTGGACTTTGTGCAGTCACATCTTCACAAAGGACTTTATTCATTTCTTTATCAGTGACTCCTCTATTTCTCTCTGTACCACTGATTTCCCCTCAAAGCTCAAGATGTTTTTATGTAGTTGTCTATTTGGCATCTTCACATGCATCAGCAACACCCACCTAAAATTTAAGTAAGCCAGGACACCACCTCAATAAACAATATTATTTTGTAACCATTTGGCTAGGCCAATAATCTGTCTTTTTTATTCTTCTTTCTCTAACTTGACAAAAATCTAATTTATTAGCAAAACTCATTGACTATACCTCTACAACTCATATAAAATTCATCCACTTTTTTCATATCTTTTAAGGTTATCCAAAGCAAACCTCCTTCATCTCCCATTTGTACTATTACCATAGCCTCCTAAATAGTTTTTCATTTTGTATCTTAACAATTCCTTTCTCCTTGCAAAAGAGAAAATACTTTAGAAATATTATTTGGAGTGTCACACTTTGGTATAAAATCTTCCAATGATCTGTCATTTTTAAAATATAGTCATATTCATATTTTGTTTAGGCCTATAATATAACCCTGTTATGTCTCTGACCTAATTTTATACAACTTCAATCATTTTCCTTACATGTATTAAACAAGATAGTATTTTTTAACACTTTGGACGATCATTTTATGTTTTATATAAATAACCATTCTTTTGATCATTGCCCTAAATTCATAATTTTCATATAGCTATTGATGATAAACAAGTTCAATGTCTCAGTGGCTTATTAAATGAAAAAAAAAAAGAAAGTTTATTTACCACATAAATTACAGTTCAATTTCCCGTATGTGTGTGTCTGTGCGCGCATGTGTGTTTGTGTGTGTGTTACTAAGGATTGAACCCAAATGTGCTCTACCTCTGAGCTATACCCAACCCTTTTGATTTTCTTTTTCTTTCTTTTTTTTTTTGAAATAGGGTCTCACTATTTTATCATGCACTGGTCTTGAATCTGAGATGCTCTTTTCTCAGCCTCTCTTGTAGTAGAATTACAAACTTGTGCCACTATACTTAGCTTCCAGAGTCTCCTTTAATCTAGTGGTTCCAAAATTTCATAGTACCTGGAGACCACTACTGATGGTCTTTGCAACTAGCCTCTTTCACCTTTAGAGAAGAGAGGGTTTATGGAGAATTGTAGTGTTCCAAGCAACCGATGTCACGTCCCACGCCACACGGGGTAGGGCAAAGCAGACCAGCCTCTTCACCCATCGGGGCCGAGCGAGAGTGTTGCGCCGGGCCCACCACCCTGGGGAGTCGAGGAAGCCCCCCAAAAACCAGCACCGGCGGGGAGTCCAGTCAGCGGTCAGGCGGCGCCACAGGAACTCAACTTTATTGGAACACACAATAGAATATATGGGCAGGTCAGGTAGGGAGGTGAAGCTGGGGAGGGGGAGCCAATGGGAGCAGATCTTGTCACCTATAGCTGCAGGGGAGGGAGGTAGGCCTTTCCTTGACCCACCCACCGGCTTCCCTAGGTCTGAGGGGTCAGATTTCACCAAGAAACATCAGAGCCTGTAAGTGCCAAATGCCACATAACATGTGCAATCCCTACAGAGAATTACATAGGATTGTGCTCTGGTCATGTCTAAGGTAGCCTCACCACTTTGTCCCTGTATTCCATTGGCCAAACTTAAATTGCAGTCACGTTAAACACAAGAAAGGCTGAGAAATATGGGTTGGTAGTATCTTTAGGATGAAAAGGACAACGTGAATATCAGTGATTAGTGAGTAATCTTTGGCATTCCACCTAACCAAACAGTAACCCAGTAACATTTTATCACACTACCTAATTTTAATTATGTGAAATCAATTTTTACTACCATTTAGTTAGTGGTTAAGTAATTATGCCTTTTGTCAACCATTAATTATTAAGATATCTTTTATTCCTTAAGGTGAATGTAGGGATCATTTTGAAAGGACCCTTTCCTGTCTTGTTTATTGTTACACTCTTAGTTTCTTGGTCTAGTGCATAACTGGCAAGTATGTATCAAGTATTTAGTAAGCATTTATATAAATTTAAATGGTGCTTTGTTTATATGTAAGATTAGGATGACACAACTTGTTTGACAAGCCCATGAATATTCTATCTGAAGGAAAACAAATACAACAGCCTTCAGATGTCTTTTCTTCATCCCAAAATAGCAGCTCAGCAAGTAGACTTGGAGCAGACCTAGTAGTTCTGATTGAGTTATTGAAAAACAGGCTAATTAATCCTAGAAGATGAGTTCTAGAGAGCTCCCTATTTATAATGAGATCACCAATTCCATACAGGGATCCTTCATTGTTACACAGCTGCATAAATGTTTCCTGCCTTTGTTCTTTAAATAATGTGTAGTTCATTTCATAATTGAAACCCTTCTCAACTATAAGGCTGTCCTTTGTGTGTGTAGTCAAATTAGTCTTAATGGAAGCTCAATTGCCTATGGGTTAATAAAAATGTGAGGGACCATGTACATTCCTAATTTCTTTTTGGAAGTTTTTGGCCAGTTAATTATTGTGTTATTTTCATTTTTTTAATTCATAACGTGCAGTATTAGTATCTATCATGCCTATTTATGATAGCTTCCAGTAAAGGAGTAAATAACCAGGAAAAAATCTGGGTATACTTATCGGAAGAAAATTGATGAAATTTAAACAAAAAATGAAAACAAGAAATGTCATCTAAATTTTTCTTCTCAAGAAGTTAAAATCTGTATAAAATAATTTTATTATCTGCAACTCAAAAAGAAAAGTCTGTATGTAATGCTGAACACTGAGTAACAAAATATTGAATTTAGAGCAAGTGAAAAGATTAGATATTACGCTTTATTAAGTAAAACAAGATATGTTACTATATATATATATATTGAGTTTAACATTATTTATATTTAAAAATACAATACATATATTTCCTTATTTCCATGCTTTTTCATTAAAAATGCTTGTATTTTATCTTATATTCCTATTCTAGATGGCCAAATTTTTCAATGAAATACAATTTTTGGAAGTTATTTAAATTGTAATTTCTCTTAGATTTGAAAAATATGTTTTTATCCTAGTAATCAATATGCAAATAAGCTTCTTCGAGTTATAGTCTGGTTTTTTTTATTATTCTGTTAAATAACCTTCAAGGTGAGATAATAGGATAATGTTATTTTTTAATCTTTCTCCAATTTTTCACAATTGTATATCCTCAGTAAAAACTTTTTTCCACTTGAATCCAATATCAAATAAATATGCTTGCAACTTGGCATTTATGTTTCATTTATTCTTTTCTCTCCTCTCAAAAACATGTATTGAGGCAGTAGTCAATTATGTTGTACAACTCATTCCCTTAAGTGTACAGTGATGAATAAGACATTGTCTCCAACCTCAATGAGTTTGTAGCTTTGTCAAAGAGACAAGTCAAAGTTAAAGTCCTCAAAAAGTCTAATAGAAGCATACACAGACCACTAGGAAATTATTTGGTTTATGTTAAAAACTCAAGTCCCACTGTCTAGAGAAGTAGGGCTTGAGTCAATTCCCACCTGATGAGCAGGAAGTCATGGTGAAAAATCCACAATCTGGGGAAGCAGTTGTTGAAAGGCAGATATTTTAAAAACTGTAACAAGGTCAGGTATAGCTAGTAGTTGAGTAAGTCATTTTGGAAAAATAGTAAAGAAAGAGCTAAGCAGGCCTAGATTATAAAGGGTCTTATCTTCTATGTTGCAAATGTGGATTTCACCTTACATGCTGAGAAATTTGGAGTTTGCTATAGTCTTAAACTTCTAAGTTAATTCCATCAGAGAAGATTACTATAAAGGATTGAAAGATGGTAACTCATGAACTAATGGAGACCAATTAGATGATTTATGACTATTAATGGTGCCACAACTTTATGGATTAATCCACCACTTTTAATTCTAGGGCACAGTAGTAAAAATAATTTCTATAAACACTTAAGTGCAAAAATATTCAAAATAAAATAAATATACCATTGGATCAGAAATGAAAAATAAACATCAGTGGTGACAAATAGAAATTATCATATGTACAGGGGCATGAATTTTCTGCACAATGAATGAAAAAAACAAAGCCAAGCGTGGTGGTGCATGCTTGTAATCCCAGCATTTGGGAGGCTGAGACAAGAGGATCTGGGTTCCTGGCCAGTCTCAGCTACCTAGTGAGGCCCTCTGCAACTTAGTGAGACCCTGTTTCAAAATAAAAATAAAGAATAAAAAATAGGGCTGGGGGTATAGCTCGAAGGTAGAATGCCCCTGAGCTCAATCCCCAGTACCGCAAAAAAAAAAAAAAAAAAAAGAAAGAAAGCACAAAATCATGTTTTCAGAACATACTGGATAAATAAAAGCTCTCACAATTTTTAAAAGCAAAAATGGAGTTTACATGTAATAAAGTATCAATTGAGATGTCATCACATTGAAAGAAACATCAGAAATTAAAGACAGTACATTGGTGTTTTAAATTCTAAGGAAAAAAATAATTCAACTTGATATGGGTATAAAATTAGAACATTTTCAATTACTTGATACAACTTTTACAAGGTATATTGGAGAATGTGTCCATAAAATGTAAAAGTGGAGAGAATTATAAGGCCAAGGCTCAATAAACAGGAGATAGAATATAGGAGAGAAAACAAAGAATGCTATGAAGATAGAAAAAAAAAAAACAGGAACAAGAAGAGATATGGCCAAAACACCTAAAGAACAAAGGAGTTTCAATTAGAAATTATCCCAGAATGTGCATATCAATGAAAACTACACATCTGATATATTTGATCATATTTTTATTATACATTTTTATTTGATCATATTAAAAGATAACTCTGATAATTGAGAACGAGTTTACATATGATTAGAAGCCCAGATATAGATAATGGGGAGACCAGAAAGAAAGGAATATATAAGATCATGGCCTATATGAAAGATGCTCAATATTACTAATCATATAAGCAATGAAAATCAAAACCATAATGAGATATTATCTCACATGCATCAATATGACTACTATTATTAAATAAAAAAGTCAGTGTGTTGGCAAGGATGTGGATAAAAGGAAACCTGTAGAGCTGGGGATGTATCTCAGTTGTAGGGTGCACAAGTCTCTTAGGTCCTTCTTTCCATCCCCAGTACTGAAAAAAAAGAGGTATATAACCAGGTGCACATTTTGTGAAAATGCACAATGTACAGCCACTATGGAAAATAGTATGAAATTTCCTCAAGAAACTAAAAATAGTATTAACATATTATCCAGCAATCCCACATTCCAAAAGAATTAAAATTAGGATCTCATAGATATATTGGCCTTACTATATTCATTGCACTACTACTCACAATAACCAAGATGTGAAACAGACTAAAGTTCTGTGGACACATGAATAAAGAGGGAAAATGAAATATATGAATACAAGGAAATACTCTTCAGCCTTTAAAAAGATGAAAATTTTGCACTATGCAATAATACAATAATAAGATGAATCCTTAAGAATATTATGCTGAGTAAAATAAGCTAGTAACAGAAGGACAAATACTGCATGATTTCATTTACATGAGGTATCTGAAATAGAAAAAAAAAAAAACTCATAGAATCAGAAAAGAATGGCAGTTGCTAAGTCCTGAGGTAAGGGGAAAGTGGAGTCACTAGCTTATATAAAACAGTGGGGAAAAAAATGAGACTCGTATATACAATAAACATAATACCCTGACATTCCTGTGGCATCTTTAGGAAGAAAATAACCAGAACTGATATCAGTTCTCCATACTATTGGGAAATAAAGTTTCCATTAAATTTCAACTTCACATTTTCCTAGAAGAGCCTAAATTTATTCAGCATCTTTATCATCTATTAAGGTTTGAAATTAGTATATCTCTGAAGAGAAGTTCTGTTCCTTTTCTTCGTCATGCCAAAAAAGAGTGATAAAGAGTGTCAAATATGAAGAATTAAAGTGGTCCTTGCAATGAAAGTGCAATAGTTTCCTTGGGGCATAGGATGCTTAGAGTATAAAACAAGAAGTTTTAAGCCCAAATTGCAAAACCTTAGATTTGTATCCCTAAAGAAAAGTATCCCCCAATGCCCCCAAATAATCAAGGGGCTTTCGGGTATTTGCCATTTTAAAAGGAATGAGATAAATTTACAAGGAAAAAAAAATCTAAGACATCTTATATTATATACAACATTAATAATGAAACTCAATAAATGCTAACTCCTACCTCTATCAGTGGAAGCTTGAAGAAATTTTCAAAATAAAAAAAAATGCATCATTCAAAATAGGACCTCGCTAAATTGATGAGGCCAACCACACACCTTTAATTATCTGATCTCAGGCCTCCTCCCAAGTGCTGGGATTAGAGGTATGTCTCACCATAGCCAGATCATCTAGAAAATTCTATAATAACATATCTCTGTTGAATTTTAAGAAAATTGCCCTATCAATATTGAATTTAGCATACACTGAATTCTATGACTTGAGCCCAATTATGATTCCTTTACCAGCATATACCTTGTGTATCATTTAAGATTTATAGACAGCCTTTTAATCCTAAATCCTAATATTCAGAGAAAGGGTAACAGTGGTGATGTTATAAGCTCAAGTCTACTGTCTACAAGAGTCTACAGGGACAAAGTTAACTTCCAAGAGCAAGGAGAAAAAAATTTCCAGTACTCAAAGCTGTAGAAAAATTACTAACACACATTTTATTTGTGCGTGTGTAAAAGTTAGTTTATTTTTTATTATTATTAGTGCATTGTAACACATCACAATGAGGTCAGAGAGGGAGAAACACACAGCGCTTGGTGTGTTTCCCCCTGATTCCACCCCACTCCCTCCCACTCCTCATACATAATAATGAAATTGATATTGATAACTTCATATATGGGCATAGTATTATTTGAATTGCTTCCTTCATTAAGTCTCCCCTTTTGCTTCCCTACTTGCCTCTCCAAATGCTCTTCTGCTCTTCTACTACTATCTCCCCTCCTTTATCTGAAGTCTATTTCATTTCCCTATTTCTCTCTAGCTTTTATATCTGAATGAAAATATAAGACCTTCACTTTCTGAAACTATCTGATCTTGCTTGGCATGATGTGCTCCGGTTCCATCCATTTTTCTGCAAATGTCATACGTTTGTTCTTTTCATGGCTAGATAGAATTCCATTGTGTGTATACACTGTAGTTTCATGATCCACTCATCTGTTAGTGATTGTGAAT
Source organism: Graphiurus murinus (assembly GCA_004027655.1). Lineage (NCBI taxonomy): Eukaryota > Metazoa > Chordata > Mammalia > Rodentia > Gliridae > Graphiurus > Graphiurus murinus. The sequence goes on from PVLC010021380.1 coordinate 21,308, forward strand.
TGTATTGCTATAAACATGGATATGAATGTATCACCATAGTATTCTGACTTCAGTTGCTTTGGATGGATATCCAGGAGTTGTATACCTGTGTTATGTGGTGATTTCATTACCATTCTTCTGAGGAACCTCTACAGAATGGCTGTACTGATTTGCAATCCCACCAATAGTTTATAGGGTTTCTGTTTCCCCACATCCTCACCAGCACTTATTACTGTTTTTATTCTTGATGATTGGTATTCTAACTAAAATTACATGGAATCTCAATGTTCTTTTGCTTTTCATATCCCTGATTGCTAATGTTAAATTTTTTTCAATATATTTATTGGCAATTTGTATTTTTTCTTCTGAGAAGTGTCTATTCAGTTCAGTTGAATAACATGCATTTGAAGTAAAAGTATATCACACCAAAAATAGAAAAAAAGGTGAAGATACATTTCACAAGCAAAAAGAAAACAGTTAAATTTTAAAATATCAAAGTCAAGAAACAATCTAATTACTTCAGGAAGAAAATCAGAAAACCTAAAAAGACTAATCCTGGTTAATATCAAACATCTTTATATAAATGAGAAGTAGATGAAGAATAAGGACTTTTATTTTCACACCCCAAAAAATAGCCATTTACAGCTGAAATAAGCTAAAATTACAGGTAAAGAAAATCTAAGATAATTTAGCTTGTCGTATCTATTTGAAAAAAAGGAGAAATCAAAAAGTTTTACTCTAGTAAAAACATAATTATATCAAGGAGAAGCATAAAGGACATAGAATGTATCTGTGAGTATACAATGGGGTTTGTTGTTTTCTTAGGAAAAACAGTTAAAAAGAAGACAAAGTACATCAATAACAACTCAGAACTGAATTCCTGATGTTAGCACTGAATTTACAGTTAGATGATGATAAGCTAACACACTTTCCTTGTCCACATGGAGAAACTTCAAAAAGTGACAAAAAGATAAGCATACTATGACTCTTGATAAATAATGCCGGTACAGCAGAGAATAAATGGAATGTAGGGCTTTGAAACTAGAAGAATATTCTTTCAATACAGTTAAAGACATGAGTGAAAAAAATTTCTTTGTAAACAAACAACATAAGACAATAGAAATTCTGATGTAACTTTAGTTACAATAAGTGTAAATATGTCAAACATGTCAGAGAAAAGGACTTTCAAATTGAATTATGCAGAAATATTAGTAAACTAATATAATATCCACATCTAAAATAAAGGATGAATAAATTTTGAAAATGAAAGATTCATAAACAACTTATAAACCAGCATCTTTTTAAAAGAAAATAGATGTAGTTAATTTTTCATAAATTAAATTAAGATTTAATTTACAAAGCATTATATGAGAAATTTTAATGTTCTACATTTGAAAAGAAGAAAAATATAGTGATATAAACATATGTAAACTCAACAATATGGTCTCAAAATATATTTGAAAACTGGTAAAATTTTCAAGTGCCAGAAATTGTACTGGACTTTTAACTTATCCTCAAAAACTGAGAAAACCAGTAACAAAGATATGAGAAATTGAATAATATGATTAATTTGCTTAATCTTATAGTAATAAGAACTATAAATCAATCCACTGACAATACAAATTTTTCTTTAAGCAGATAAAAAATTCACAGAATCAAAAATGCATAAAAACAGAAAGAAAAGTTACTTCCATAATCAATAGCATAAAACACTACATTTTCTCAACACACTGTAGAAAATTAGAAATCAATAACACAGCATGGCTCAAAACTTCTGACATGCATGTAAAATTTCAAATATAATACTAAATAACACTTGAAATATTTATTATGTAAAGTATGGTATGATGCCTTAGAGATTAATGACAATGGAATATTTGTAGTTTAAATTTGTGAAATAAAGAATGCAGCAGTGCTATCAATTTCATCTGCATTTGTAAGAAAGTAAGAAAACTAAAGAAAATTATTAAGAAAACACTAAAATCAAGAATACAAATACCCAGCAAAATATAGTTACTAAAGGGCAAAATGGATGAAAATAAAAAATATAAGAAAATATACAGCAATTGGGAGGCTGAGACTGGAGGATCCGGGTTCACAGTCAGCCTCAGCTACCAACTGAGGCCCTCCACAACTTAGTGAGACCCTGTTTCAAAATAAAGAATAAAAAGTAGGGCTGGGGGGTATAGCTCAGAGGCAGAATGCCCCTGATTTCCATTCTCAGTACCGCAAAAAAAAAAAAAGAAAAGAAAATATACCATTGAGATAGATAATAAAATTTTTAAAATTGAGAGGTCTAACAAAAAAGTGTTGTCTTTTGAATAGACCAATACACAGATCTCTTAAAAATTGATAAAGGAAAGGGGTAGAAGATCCAAATAGACAATTAAATCTAAAATAGAACAAATTGCTACTTTTAAACATAAAATACTAAAAGAAACATGCAATCATACTTCCCTTAGTGATGGAGATCAATATCTCGAGAAGTACATCATTAGATAATCTTGTCATGCAAATGTCTGAATGTACTTACATTAGATGGTAAAGCATATTACACATTGAGAGTACTATTGCTCTTAGACTACAAACCTGTACAGCATGTTACTAGTCTGAACACTGGAGGCAATTGTAAGACAATGGTATTTATGTGGTTAAACATAACTAAACAGAAAAGGTACAGTAAAAAAAAAAAAAAAACTGTACAAATGATAAAAATGACATATCTGCATAGGACACTTACTTCTAAAGGAACCCAAGGTACTGGGAGTGGCTCAGGTGAGTTGGTGCATTCACAGGGAGTGAATGCAAAGGCTGAGAACATTCCTGTACTCTAGTGTTGACTTTCTAAACACTGCATAAATAGCTAGCTACACTTATATAAAACATTTTGTCCTTTAATAATAAACTAGCTTTAATTTTTTACTTTATAAATTTAAATTTTTATTTTTGTAATCAACACATTGTAATTATAAATATTTATTGTGTACAATGTGATATTTCAATAAATGTATATGATGTACAATACAATAATCAGGTCAGATTAATTGATAGTCTATCTCCTCAGACATTTATTGTTTCTTTGTGCTGAGAACATCAAAAATCATCTGTACTATCTATTTATTTGTGTGGGTTTTTTTTTGTTATTGTTGTTGTTTTGTTTTTGATGGTAGTGTTTTGGTACTAGGGATAGAATCCAGGGGCATTCTTCCTGTGAGATTCATCCCCAGAAGTTAATGTTTTATTTTAAAACAGGGCCTTCTAAGTTGCTGAGGTTGGCCCTGAATCTACAATCCTCTTGTCTTAGCCTTCCAAGTACTGGTAATGCAGGCATGCACCACCATATCTGGCTCTACTACCTATTTGGAAATATTCAATTAGTTGTTGTCAACTGTAGTTATCCTTCTGTGCCACAGGACAGTATAAGTTACTCCTACATTTAACTGCATTCCCGAACCTATTAACCATCCTCTCTCTGTCCCCCTAACCTCACAACTAATAATATAACAGGGGCTTGCTAAGTTGCTAAAGCTGTTCTTGAACCTATGATCCTCCTGTCTCAGTCTCCCAAGTACTGGTATTACAGGCATGCACCATCATGCCCATCTGAGAAACAGAATTTTAAAGATTAGTTTTTAATTGTTTTTTAGTTCTCTAATTGGCTCTCTAATTCAATTAAACCTAAAGATGCTGAAAGCTCTTCTTCTGAAAGTATAGAAGGCTAACAGTCCACGGTACGAAGTGTTTAAAGAGATATGCAAAATAAATGTATTTTGCATTGTGAGATGGACGTGAGTCTTTGGGGACCAGAGGTGGGATGTGACTGTTTGTATCTTAAATGTCTCCTAGAAGCTCACATGTTGAATGCCTGGTCCCCAACTAATGTAGCTTTGGGAAGGTGGCGTAACCTTTAGGAGGTGAGACTTAGTGAAAGGAAATTAGATCATTGGGACTGTGTCCTTGAAGGGAATACTTGCCCAGAAGAAATAGAACCAGCTAACTATGGACTGAATCCATGACAAAATAAACAAATTTCCTCTCTTGAGGTTATCTCAGGTAATGTGTCACAGCAAGAGAAAGCTGACGAACACAATAGCATTTCTATATTCTACCAGAGAGAGTGGGGGAAAGGGACAAGAAGTCTTCCTTTGCACAAATGAGATGGAATTTAAGACAGAAATCATCTGCCATGGGGGACTGGAACTCACTCATGGGAAGGATGCTCAAGAATACAGACAATGCCCTACCCTCAGGCACAGTCAGCCTAAATTTGTTGCTAGACAAGGAAAACAGAATTCCACCCTTTCAATCCTTACCACCAGTCTGTCAAGCATCAAGTGATACACAATAGCAGCCTACTGCTGGGGAAAGCGAATGATCAGGGACAAAGATGACCTCTGCCATACAGTAAAGCTGCAAGTTGCAAGTATAGATGAGGACTGAGGAAAAACAACAACAACAACAACAACAAAAAAAAAAAACAAGCAGAAAACAACAACAACAACAAAAAAACTCTGGAACCCTAAGCCTAAGTACAAGGCATCATTAGATTACTAGACCTCTAAGAAACATGTGGTTCTCTGAAAGTAATCACAGTAATAACAAATCCAGACCATCTCATAACTAGATAAAAATCAATTCCACATAGTAACAGACTAAAAGAGGAAAGTAACTCATTTCCAAACTTAATTGTACCTGCCTTGACCTCTTTTACTTATACCCATAAGTCTACCAGTAAGAAAAAAGTACTAGACACACACACACACAAATAAGTAAAATAACATGCCTCATTGTCAGAGAAAGCCATAATTTTGTGGACAAATTCATAAAAATTCCCTTTTTCTGTTGCTTAGTAAAGTTGATTTTAAAGTATAGTTCTTACCTAAGCAAAACAGAACATTATCTTGGAACTTGTTAGAAATGTAAATTTTCAGACTTTGTTTCAGGCTTAGTGAATCAGAACCTCCAGTGCTGGGCCCAGTAAGCTGTTCTAAAGAACTCTCTAAGTGACTGGCACACCCTGAAGTATGAGAAGCATTTTAGTGGATGAGCCATTAAGATAGCCCACATTTATTTCCTCAAAAATGTTAAACTTTTTTGTTTTGTTTTTTGTGTGGTACTAGGGATGGAATCCAGGGCCATTCTACCTCTGCATTACATCTCCAGCCCTATTTTATTCTTTCATTTTGAAACAGGGTCTCACTAAATTGCAGAGGGCCTCACTAAGTTGCTGAGGCTGGCTTTGAACATGTGATTCTCCTGTCTCAACCTTCCAAAGTACTGGGCTTACAAGTGTGTGCCACCATGTCTAGCTAATGTTAAACTTTTAAAAGATGGGTGAAGGTTGGCTGTAGTGGTACACACTTGCAATCCCAGTACTTGGGAGGCTGAGACAGGAGTACAGCCTCAGCAAGTAGTGAGACTCTCATTAACCTAGGGAGACCCTATTTCCAAATAAGAATAAAATTGGGCTGGAAGTGTAGTTTGAAGGTAGAATGCCTCTGGGTTCAATCTCCAGTACCCCTCAGCCCCTGACACACACACACACACACACACACACACACACACACACACACAAAAAAAAAAAGAATGGATGAAGGATTGGGTTACTGTTGGCATAAGCCAGTCTACTACACAAACTCTTGTAGAATCCAAATGAGAAAGCTTTATTTTTTTCTTTTGGACTTTTCTTCTCCAGTTGAAAATCCTGTTAGCTCTATAGATGGAAAGCTGTTGACTACCAACCCTCCTAGATAGTCATATGATAGATTTGGCCCATCTATTAAAAATGACTTGTTAGGAGCTCGGTGTGGTGGTGCATGCTTGTAATCCCAGTATTTGGGAGGCTGAGACAGGAGGGTTGCAGGTTCTCGGGCAGCTTAAATAGTTTAGTGAGACTTTATTTCAAAATAAAATAGGTCTGGGGGTGTAACTCAGAGGTAGAATGCCCCTGGGTTCCATCCCCAGTAACACACACACATACATACATACATACATACATACATACACACACACACACACACACACAGACTTGTTAGAAAACTTTCATCCAATTTTTCAATAAATATATCAAAAGAAAATATCAGCTACATGATTTCTTCACAATATAAGCTACTCACCTAGTGCATTTAAAATATAAAATAAATGTTAAACAAATCTGTCCTCAGTTTTGGATTTCCTCTGTAAAATTTAATAATGGTGTGTTATGAAGACACTGTTAGAAGTGCTAGACAGTATGCATAATATTTAACATCTGGAACATATGCTGGGAGATGAAGATCATCTTAAAGTAATTCATCATCATGATATAAAAGAGCTTACTGCACTATTTCATGAACTCAAGTGGTGTACATTTCATCTTGATATTTAGTCAAAAACAGAATAAATAAAAATAATGCAAAATAATGACTTATGTACAAAAATAGCTTCTCATTAAATATTTGAACTTAATGGAAGGTAACGGAGGAGGGGGGGACACCCTAATGAGCATGATGTACTTATAAGATCACATCAAAGTCAATCACTAAACTGACCAGGAGATAGGGGGAGGGTGGGTGGGAATTGGGGAAGGGTTAATGAGAAATATGTGCATGGATGTCTTTACCTGTACTAGTTTGTACCCAACAAAAATGTGTAATTAACC
>PVLC010021381.1:0-28080 GCA_004027655.1 Graphiurus murinus
CAATTACCAGTGCCAGCAAAAATAATAGAATAAAATAAGGCAACACAACGTATTAATAAAACAGGATCTAAGTAACAGTGCTGAGTTGCCTGAATTGATAGCATGGGCCATTTATCTCAATGAACTAAAAGCAAATATATTGATTTTTTTTTCAGGACCTGGATCCTGAAAACAAAGGAATCTAATATCTGAATTTTATGAGATAACAGTTTAAATAATGTTATGTACGTATATGAAATTACCAGTGCCAACCTCAATGACATGTATGAGGCAGGGGAGGGTGGAGGTGGGTTCCAGAGGAAATACTACAAGTGTTGTGTTGTGTGCATGTATGTCACTATCACTCTAAACCTCAGTATGCTATATAATTACAATGTGCCAACAAATGTATTTGAAAAATGTAATATTGGATGCAGTAAAGGACACTACAGAATGGGTACCATTATGTCCATGGAGTTTAAAAGCTATAAGGCATTTTAAAGTCATTTACACACTTGCGCCATTGTTATCCTGTGATAGTTAAAGGACGCCTCCTGCCTGTCCAGGAAAAGAGCAAACCTGTTCTCACAACTTCAACTATTTCCTGGAGTGTGTAATCTTCCTTTCCTTTCCTTTTGGTACTAGGGATTGAACTCAGCACCAGTCTACCAACTGGGCTATACCCCCAGGCCTTTATGGTTTTTATTTTGAAATAGAGTCTCTGTAAGTTGCTGAGGGGGTTCCTTAAATTACTGAGGCTGGCCTCAAACCTGTGATCTTCCTGCTCAGCCTCCCAAATACCAGGATTACAGGCACCCAGCAACTTTCCTTTATTTTAAGATCAAAGTCTGCTGGGCGTAGTAGTGCACGCTTGTAATCCCAGTACTTGGGAGGCTGAGACTGGAGGATGCGGGTTCAAGGCCAGCCTCAGCTACTTAGTGATGCCCTCCACAACTTAGTGAGACCTTGTTTTAAAATAAAGAATAAAAAATAGGACTGGGGGTGTAGCTTGGAGGTGGAATGCCCCTGAGTTCTATCCTCAGTACTACAAACAAACAAACAAACAAAAAACCAACAAAGTCTGTGTGCTGTGGTGTCAGAGTTGGGCTGGGAGTTAGAAGGTCTACCAGAAAACTATGACAGATTTACTCACTGGCCTCAGTATTCCCATCTGTGAATGAGGATCTGGGATTGGATAATCTCTAAGGTCCTGTCTATCATCTACTCCAGAATTCTATGACTATGAATTTTACAGCCTACAGCATTTATTATTATATCTGCTTTTCAGTGTCTCTTTTCCTTTTTAAATGCAACTCACTGATAATACACTCTATATTCAGCATGCAGTACATGAGGGGCCCAAAATGTAATATATTAAATTGACAACCTATTATTGTCTTAGAGTAACATCTCTTTGCCCTGGTACATAATTAGCTTTAATCTATGTTAATTGCCTGTTCTTAATAAGATTGAGTATGACTACTGAATTCTCTTTTTGGCATCCACAACCTATAATTATACCTAATGTGCAACTAATGATACCTAGTCTTGAGCTGTGTGCCCAGTAGGTGCTCAGTAATTATTTACTGCCTAAGAGATCACAGAACAACTATCAGTCTTCCACTAATTTTCCCTGTGACCCTGGTCAAAGCATTTAACCTTTCTGATTCCAAATTTCCTCTCCTACACAATGAGTAGGTTCAACTGGAATGGTGGTCCTCAAAATTGTTCAAATTAACTAGGCTAAGATTCTCTGAAGTTCCTTCTTCCCAAAAATGGTATGATTTTTAAAAGTACCAACACCATTTCTGGGTATCTACCCAAAAGAATGGAAACCAAACTATCAGACTGATGTATGTATGTCTATGTTTATAGCTGCACAATTCACAATTGCCAAACTATGGAACCAGCCAAGATGTCCATCAATAGATGAATGGATTACAAAACTATGGGATATGTATACAATGGAATTTTACTCAGCCATAAAAAAGAACAAAATCATGTCATTTGCAGGGAAATGGATGGAACTGGAAAACATTATGCTAAGTGAGATTAGTCAGTCACAAAAAGTAAAAAATTGTATGCTCTCCCTAATATGTGGAAGCTAGCAAGACAGTGGGACATAAGAGGGACTCCAGACGAAGGAGAAACCTTAGATGAGCAAAGAAGGTGACTTAACCGAAGGTGATAGGGGGGCACCCTAATGCACATGATGTACTTTCACAAACATATCAAAGTCAATCACTAAACTGAACTTGAGAAGGAGGGAGAGGGAGGGAGTAGGACGGGAATTGGGGAAGGGTTAAATGAGAAATGTGTGCATGTATGCCTCTATCAGCTTGTACCTAACAAAGATGTATGATTACAATGCACCAATAAAAAAATTTTTTAAAAATACCAACAAACTTAAAAAGAGAAATCATAAACACATTTCCAAGATTCCTAAGAGTAAAATGTAATAATACAAAAATTTCATATAACCTGAGACAAAAAGTGAATTAATTATGTCAGAGACACTACTTGAAGAATTACCAAATTTTAAGTCCATACACTTTGTAGGAGAAGCAAGCCTTCTAAAGAATCATGGATCTCAGCCAGACATGGCAGCCCATGCCTTTAATCCCACTGCTTGGGAGGCTGAAACAGGAGGATCACAGGTTTGAAGCCAGCCTCAGCAACTTAGTGAGGCCCTTAGCAACTTAGCAAGACCCTGTTTCAAAACAAAAAGTAAAATAGGGCTAGAGGTATAGCCTGGAGGTAGGATGCCCTTGGGGTCAATCTTCAGCACCACACGCACACACGCGCACACACACACACACACACACACACACATACACAAAGAATCATGAACCTCATAACATTTCTACTTTCTCCCAGGAAGTATCTGCCAAAAGAAGGCAAATAGTACTTCTAATGATGTGTCTAATGAAGTATCTAGATCTATATTTTAAATTAAGCATTTAAGCATTTATTTTTTAAATAAATCTATTTTTAAAATAGATCTATTTTTTTTAAATTAAGAGACAATGTATCTCTATCAATGCCACACAAACAGAACATAAACAGCTCATGGACTCCCACTGTTCTCCCATCCCTCCTCCAAATGCTCTGTCCACTGCTTTATTGAGGCTAAGAACGGTGATGGCACCACCATCCATTGTTTCCAGCTGCCCCTCTTTCTTCCTATTAACAAATACTCTGGTTATCATGTAGGTTTCCAGAGACTCATAAATATTGTGATGATATTTCGAGACCTACATTCAATTTGCCTATAGAGTGACTATGTTGTTAATATTCACACTGTGCATGGTTATGGAGAAAGAGAATGAAGCAGATAAATAATATCTTTCTCTTACCCAGAGGTGCTTTTGACAGCTTTGGGGCTTACAGTAATAAGTTCATCAAGATCTTGTTCACTGCTAAAACAAATAAAATAAAAGGTCAAAGCCAATAGGAAATCAGCAAATTTAATGGCCAGTTTTGTTTTTTTTTTGACAGTTATAAATTATTCAATGGAATCTAGAATAAAAAGTAATGTTTACTGAGTTTCTACTTTATATAAGTTAATTACCATTTTTTTAACCCTCGAAACAACTCACTGATGTAGGTATTACCATCGCCTATATAGAAACTGAGCTTCAGAAGGATTAAGACACTTCCTGGGGCCGGATACCTAACAATGGCTGGCAGTTGAACCAAATTTGGAACCATAATAAATGAACCTCAAACTCCAGGCTCCTGACCCTTAACACCCTTCTCTCTCTGATGTTCACAGTAATTCCCTTCATTTGCATGGTGTTTTGAGCCAACACTGTCTTCACAATAACTCTATGAGAGATAGCTTGGAGTTTCTCTGCCACATTTTTATTAACTTTTACTCCAGAGTATAATAGGTCTTAATTTCTCAAGAACAAAAATAAATTCAATGTTATGCAAAAATATCCTAATCAAATATAAGAATGTTAGGTTACCAGTTTCTCACAAGTCATTTAAAAATCAATCCTTGGGTTCCTAAGATAGTAGGAAGCCAGTATTGAGAGGTTTATTCAGTTTTATGAACTTATAATCTATTAGCTACAAATTATGGTTATAATCTATTTATGTTATCATCAGGCCAAAAGGAATTTCCCAAATAGTAATTATACAGAATTAGCTTCAGGCCAGGCATGGTGGTATCCACCTGTGATCCCAGTACTTGGGAGGCTGAGACAGGAGGATGACAGGTTCAAGTACAGCCTCAACAACCTAGCAAAACCCTGTTTTAAAGACAAAAAACAAAAAGGGGTGGTGTAGCTCAGAGGTAGAATGCCCCAGGTTCAATTTCCAGTATCAAATAAATTAAATAAATAAATAACTTCAGTATTATCATTTTAAACAATATTATAGTGAAATAAATGCAAGCAATAATAAAGAAAAATCTGTCTAGTATTATTACACATCAACACATTGTGGTCTCATTTTTATGTCCTCTTTCAAAATGTCCTTTACCAAATACTCTTATTTTTTTTTACATAAATTGAAGAATTTCTCAGGAGTCTTTGATAATTTTAATAAGCTTACCTTTTATTTACTGAGGGTGTCACTTTGATAAGGTTGTTCAGGTCTTGGTTCCTAAAAATAATGTTATAAATTTCAATAGCCAACAAGGTCAACTAAAATCAATCATTTTTATACTTTTCAACCTTAATGTTGAATCAAATGACTGTTGCAAATTTAAAACTCCATCCTCACTTGAATTTTTATATCAGTCCCATATAAAATCAGGTAGCTTCTATCACCTCGGTTCTTAATACTCCTGTATATATGAGATTTTAATTTACTTTGATTCATGTTTCTGTCAAGTATACCTCCAAGCAGAATAGCTTTTGAATTCATTACTTTCCACATTATATTTGTATAGTAGAATTAGCATTCAGAATATTTTTGGAGGTTGTAGTGAGCAAGAGAAAAGTATAAAATCATTTTATGTGTTTCTTGTTTTTTTTCTCCTTCCATAAGAAACAAATATGTAAAAAAACAAAATTTTAAAAAAGAATTATTCCTTGATTCCAACTTATGCAGGTAATATATACAATGTGAATATATAATATTGTGCTCTAAGATATTAACTAAATCATTTAAAAATCATGAAAGATTTCAGATTATATAATGTATAATATATAATAAGCATATATATAATAAACATATATATGTGTTTATAACACATATATAAGTGTGTGTGTGTGTGTGTGTGTGTGTGTGTGTGTGTGTGTGTTGGTACTGGGAATTGAGCCCAGGAGCATTCTACCTCCAAGCTACACCCCCAGCCCTATTTTATTTTTTACTTTGAAACAGGGTCTCACTAAGTTACTGAGGGCCTTGCTAGGTTGCTGAGGCTGGCCTTGAACCTGCTATCCTCCAGTCTTAGCCTCCCAAGTACTGAGGTTACAGGTATGCACCACCACATCTGGCTTATATTCTTATTCTACACATTCAAATAGGCCATCATTACTCTAAAGAGATGATATTATCACGCTGGGCTCTCATATCAACCCTAATACCAGAAGACCTAAACAGAAAGTCTAATTTGATGTACTTTATTATTGGACAATCTATTATGTATCTTGAAGAGAAAAAAAGACCAGAAAGGCTTTACCACTTACTAATCTTTGGGCCTAAACTTTAAACTCATTTTATTATATACATATCCTTTCATGTAAATTATTGCATTCTATTGTATTAAACTATATGAAATTATTATTTTGTGGGTTAAAAATAGCTGAATGTCAGTCATTTTGTAAGGTTTAACCCAATAGAATAGTTTCTTTAAGTATTAAGTGGTGCTATGGGAGTCAACATAGAGAAAAATAATAGTAGTAAGAATACTACTAATAGGTAATGTGTAATAATAAGTACTCAAGCACAAAATGCTTACAAGCATGATCACATTGAATTTTTCTAGTAACTCATAAAGAAGTGAATTCTTCATTTTACAGATAAAGAAGCTGATGCTTAATGATTGAACAATTTGTCCAAGATTACATAGCTAGAAAATGTACTCTGAACTCAAAATCAACTACCAAGTAGAAGACATCGGCACAGAACCAAGCACAATAACTGGCAGCATGTGGCTACTGGGAATGGTCATATATATTAGGCCATCTTCACTTTGTTTTTGTTTTTGTTTTGTTTTTTTGCGGTACTGGGGATTGAACTCAGGGGCATTCTACCTCTGAGCTACACCCCCAGCTCTATTTTTTATTCTTTATTTTGAAACCGAGTCTCACTAAGTTGCGGAGTGCCTCACTAGGTAGCTGAGACTGGCCGGGAACCCGGATCCTCCGGTCTCAGCCTCCCGAATGCTGGGATTACAAGCGTGTGCCACCACGCCCGGCTCCATCTTCACTTTGAAAGGAACTACCTCTCATCCTGGGAGAGGGACAAAAGAGAACTGTGGTTCACTCCATCTTATTCGGTAATGTAAAGTATTATTTGGTCTCCAAATTCAGTGTCTGACAATAAAGTGGGGCTCCTATTTGTTCAACAAATTGTAAGGACAAGTTAGCACTAAGTATTCAGATAAAAGAGTATGAAATCTTCAGTTTAATAAAAAAATGAATGAAATGATATACACAAAAATATGGAAAGAGGGAACAGCTAGTGACATTCAGAGTTGACCCTCCTTTCCCTTCCAAATAAAATACTATCTAGTCTAAGCAAACGTTGGCCCTCAAGATAAATTCAGCCTGCATCCTGGTTTTGTATGTAAAGTTTTATTGGAACATGGTCACACCCATACATTTACCTGTTTACAAGGTATTTTCTATGGCTGCTTTCATAGCACTCGTGGATTTGACTAAATAGGTAAAAGAGAGACTATTTTGCCTCCCCAAACCTGAACTATTTACAATCTAAGGTTTTAAGGGAAAGTTGCCGACCTTTGATCTAGTCTGTTTGATAGCTATATACTATAAAAAGAAAGGACACTCCTATATGCAAAGTAAGGTAGAAAATTTGTCAGAAAAAAGACATATATCTTGGTGTTTTTCATATTTCATACTCAAACTAGTATAACAATATGTTTATAACTCTATGATTTTGTTATCTCTTTGTTTTCTTAACATGATATGCCATAGAGAAAATTGTCTCTCTATAAAAGACAAATGCTATTCTTTGTATGCATTATTATTTCAATGAGCTGAATATAATTTTTTTGTGTGTGTGGTACTAGGGATTGAACTCAGAGGCAGTCTTCCTCCCAAGATACACCTTTTTATTATTATTATTTTAAACAAGGTCTCACTAAGTTGCTGAGATCCTCACTAAATTACTGAGGCTAACTTCAAACTTGCTGTCTCAGTCTCCCAAGTACCGGGATTACAGGCATGTGTGCTACCATGCCTGGCTCTGAATATAATTTTGTAAAGTGACCTTCCAACCCTTGGATTATTTTAAGAAGAGAGAGAATAAATTATGGAGGAAGAAAGAAGAGGAGCTTTTACAATATGAAGATCTTTTGTTAGGCCACATCCACATAGGTTTGTTTTGGGGTGATATTTCATCCCATGGGGAAACTCCATTTTAAGGAAACCCCAGGCATGGAACACAAATCTCATACTGGTAAAGGATCATTCCTGGATTTCAAGGAATTCTCTCTCCCACAAAAGCCCACAGCCAGGGAGCCCTGAGCAAGGGCTTGAGCACCAGCTTCTGGGTTGGTGACAGAAGAGCTGTTGATTTGGGGTCCCCTTGTTGGTTGTCTCTATGGTAGAGCAATGCATTTCTTCATATTTTTAGAGTTTAATACCAAAAAGGGAGCAGTAGAAGAGTTTCATATACCTTACCCTTGTTTGATTCTTTTTGTTTCAGGAGTCACTTTGATGAGGTTGTCCAGGCTTTGGCCCCTTAAAAGCATGAAAAATGTTGAAATTGAGAAATACTTTTTAATCATAAAATGTTAAAACAGAGATCTTCTCAAAGGGTTGAAGTTTTTTAGCACCGACTGACTATATATATATACATATATATGTGTGTGTGTATTTATACTATTATATATACATATATAATAGTAACTAATACTATAGGATACTTTTGATGTGCCAGGTACTGTTCTAAGTGACTGGCATAATTAATTTAATTTTCACACCAATCCTATAACACAGGAAGTATTATCTCTTTCTTAGAATCCCTTTTCCCTCTTTTTATCCTTCTTTATTTTCTCTCTCTCTCTTTCTGTCTCTCTCCTCCTCCCTCTTTCTTTCTTCTCTCTCTCTCTCTCTCTCTCTCTCTCTCTCTCTCTCTCTCTCTCTCTCTCTCATACTGGGGATTGAACTCAGGGTCATTCTACCTCAAAAATAACCCCAGCCATGTTTTCATTGGAAACAGGATTTCACTAGGTTCCTGAGAGTCTCACTACATTGCTGAGGCTGACATCAAACCTGTACTCCTCCTGTCACACCATCATACCTAGCTATCATCCTGGCTGCAGAAAAAGAAAAACTGAGACACAAGGCAAGTCATTTTCCCGCAAGGCTAGTAATGGCACAGTTTGAATTTAAAGCTAGTAATCAAGCTCCAGAATGCTGGGGCTTTACCATGACACCAACCATTTTACTGGAATTTAGTACCTGAACCAGCTCTGGAAGTATCTAGAGAGCACCCAGCCCCATTTGCTCACTTTGAGGAGGAGAAAACCAAAGCTCAAACAGAAGTGACTACTCTTAGATATCAGCCTCATTCTCGAAATTTCCCTTCAACTGTGCCACCCCTTTTTGCTTAAGAAAAAGAAATAACTCTACAAATAAAAATGTTCTCTTCATCTTGGGAAAACAATTGTGGACCTAATTGATCAAAATGGACCTTCACTGTATTTGAAACCAATTGACCAAAGTCTTTAACATTTCAGATATGAAGTAGTTAAGGGTTACAAGGCTTTTCTTGATGATCACTAGGTTCAGCATCAGTCAGTTGAACTGATGATTTAATTATGCTATTAAGCATTGGTTAGCATGAAAGGACAATGAGGAGCTTATGTAATCTTACCTTTGCACACTTTTTCCTGATGCTGGACTCACTTTAATGAGGTTATTAAGGTCTTTGGAACTTTAAACAAGAACAACAACAACAAAAGAAAAACATGATAAATAAAAATGGAATCAAAGCCATTGGCTGTTTTGATTTAAAAATATATGTACTCAAGATAAATTTTACTATTAAGTTTATGGACCAAAATCAATACTAGTCTACACCTATACTTTAAAAGAGTAAAAATTTTGACCTTCATACAAATCATAAGTTTACTGGCTTAGTTTGCCACTTACCCTCAAAACAAAAATCATAAAATTAGGGTAAGAATGAATTTTTTTAAAAAGAAGCTGATTTGGGAAAAAAATGTAATGATTTTCCAAAATCTCTTGCCCCATCTCCCTAAGTATTCCATACAATACTGTAGCTATAACTAAACTCAGCTTTGTTAATAATTTCTATTTGTTGTACCATTTTGTCTTAAAGGAGTAATATATTCATTATTCCCCTTGATCCTTAGAATACTTCAGTGTCAAAGACAGAACAAACATTATGGTTCTCATCCTGTAAGTAAAGAAGCTGCAGCTCAGTATTCCAGGGACATACTCTAAGACACCCAGCTGGTAAGTGGTGAGGCTTGGGCTTTCTGATTCCAATCCAAAGGTTTTTCAATTCATCCTCTGAGTGCAACAAATTGGTAAGGAAGGGAAGGAAGAGAGACAGGGCAATCCTCACCTTTGGTTGCTTCTGTTTATTTCAGGAGTCACTTTGATCAGATTTTCAAGGCTCTGACCCCTTTAAAACATTGAAGAAATGGTGAAGTTAATGGTAGATTTTCACAAATGGATGAAAGTATTCATTAAAACTCAGAAATAATATAAGCTCCTATTGAGATCATGCCAAAGAGTTGAAGACTGCCCAAGGTGACTATATGGGTAAACTAGGCATTTATACATCTCTAAAACTCATTGGGACTCAGTAAGACAATACTTTAATCTTGGAGCCATTCAACCATTAGCAAATTTTGCCCTAGGATTCTCTGTTTTGGTGTAGTTAATATCTGGCAGGACATAAAACATTTTTTATTAATCTATATAGTTGTCTTATGGAACATTCCAGAAGGTATAACCTCTAACTGGTGGGAACTTTAAAACCAATTTTGGATAATCCATGTTTTGTTAATTAGATATCCACTGGCAGGCATTCCATTACAAAAGTGTATTAAGATAAATGCACCACTTTGCTCAAATCCATAATATGTGAATGATATGTTTCGGGTACTAATTGTTTTGGCAATGAACAATAAAAAGACTAAAATCTACAGAGTTCTGAAATGCTCCAAAGTGTAAGACATACAGACTGTTATCTGAAACTCCCTGCCATCACTGAAAACACTTTAGTGTGTCTTTGTTGCCCTTTGGTACACGTCTGCTTCTGATCTTAATGGGATTTTGCTGTTCTTCTTGCATCTGCATGTGTTTTCCACATACACTGTGCCAACAAATGCTCCTCTGATCTCCAGAGCATGCCATGTGGGGAAAAGAGCATCCGAAGGAGGGTGCTTTCACCCAGTTTCACCTCACTCTGTGAACCTGCTAAGAGCATATCCAAAAGTCTCTGAGGTTTCATCTATACAACATCAAAGATACAGATATTTGGAGGCAAACAAATGTTGACTCAAGTTTTTTGCTTTTCTCCAGATGTCTCAGGACAGCATACCCAGACTAAAAGCAGCAGCAAAAAATGTGGACCTTTGACATGCAAAGAATGGAACAATTAACCTCACAGAAAGACACACTCTCCTCCTCCAGATTACTCCTTGCTGATTTTTTGCCCCGAAATTTGAATGCTAGGTACTGATTAAAAAAAAATTCCAGGTTCTATTTCCAGATTTGAGTATTCAAAAAAAAATCAGAATAGTAAGTATTAATAACTCCTTCCTTTGTTGGTTGTGGAATTCACTTTCATTATGTTGTCAAGATTTTGACCTCTTTAAACATTAGTTGAGACACATAACAGTATAGGATTGTTTAAGTTTCTTAGTTCGTTATAGTTAATAAAGAAAAGGGAACCAATTAATGTGGTAATCTAAGTAATGCAAAGATGTAATATAATATTCATATTATAGATGCAATGTCTCATAGTGCATCTATCTTCCACAGTTATATATTTTTTCAATCCACAAATTGGAAAGCCCAGTGAACTATGGACTAGGCTCTGCCTCAAGTGCTAGGATTGTCTTGAACAACACTGAAACATGATTAGCCTACATGAGGCATCTGTCTCAACTTGGAGGAAGGCAGGAAGTAGATAATTAAGCATATAAATGAACGCCACAATTTCAGATAACAGTATATGCTACCAAAAATAAAAATTAAAAAGAGTGCCTGGTGCTTGCAGTACTGGGGACGAGGGAGAGGGTGGTAATTTAATCATATTCAGTGGCCAGAAACGTCCTGTTTGAGAAGGTGACACCCAGAGGAAAGAACATTACAGGAAGTGAGAACGGTGCACATCGAAGCCTTAAGGCAGGAAGGAGCCTGGGATAGGAGAGCCACTGGGGAGGGCTTTATTGAAGAAGTAAATGGCTGTTGCTAAGCACCAGAATTTTATTCTACCTGAAATGGGAAGTCACGGAAAGTTTTTCAAAAGGGAAAGAAGCATGGTCTAACTTTATTTACTGTTTGTTTGTCTGGTATTGGGATTGAACCCAAGGGCATTCTACCTCTGAGCTACACCCCCCACCAGATTTTATTTTTATTTTGAAAAGGGTCTCACTAAGTTACTGAGGCTGGCCAGGAACCTGCAGTCCTCCTGTTTCTGCTTCCCAAGTACTGGGACTATAGGTGTGTGTCATCATGCTTGGCTTGATCTGACGATTTTTAAAAGATCAGAAATTCTTTATGAGTAGAAAAAGGATTTGACAACTACAATCCTTAAAAGCCACCCCTCCAAGCACAGCCATACAGATACAGATGCACACACTGCACATATGCTAACACACACAAGTCCACACACACCCATGTAGATATGCACTTGTGCACTCATATATATAAAAGCATACACATGCTTATACATATGCTCATGAACACACACAAGCATTATACACACTTGCAATTACACACATGTACAACATATACACAATCATGTGCATGTGCACTCACATACACACATACATGTGTATCTACCCATGAGCACACACAAATACATACATGTGAATGAATGCATGAACACAAACATTCTTTTCTTGATACTGGGAATTGAAGCCAGGAGCATCTACCTCCAACCTACACCACTAGACCTTTGTATTTTTTTATTTTGAAGCAGAGTCTTGCTAAGTTTGTATGCATATATACACATACATATACATAGGTGTGTACACACATACACACTCCAATATATGAGGATAAAATAAGTCACAATTTGAAATAATCAAATATAAATTAGAATATATGTATTTTTCTTGGAAGTCAAGGTAAAATAAATATTTGAACACTAGCTAAAATAACAAGAAAAAACAATTAACCTGAATCTTTATTACTATAACAATGACTTGTGTCTATACATGAGAGTATTATGTTCCTTCATGATCCATCTTTGGTAGATTAGTAAATTGAGGTACAGGAACACAATTAGCAACAGCAAAAATTTGAACCCAGTTCTTTCAGGCTTGTTGTGCGCACTCACTGACACAAGTTGCCTCCCTGAACCACCCAGATAGCCAAGGTATTCAATGCTTTCTTCTTGGCTTGTTTGTTCTAAGATTGTGGTTGAAGGTTGTGCCTCCAACCATATCACACAACCTAGAGCAGGACAGCTTGACAGTGTGCATACCAGCTTTTAGCTAGCTGGGTCCTTGCCCTGCTAAGGGGGCCCATGGGCACTGGTGACACATTTTAGAATCAACATTGTAGTATCATGTACTGAGTTAACAGAATGGAAAGGAGTTCAAGGGAAACCACATGGAATTACTTGGTACACTATTTTCAGCAACATGCCAAGAAGCTCAGTTTCAAAAATATTCCATCTGCTTTTAAAAATATAAAAAGCAGGAGGACATAAGCTCTCCAGACTGACTTGACGTTTCATGGATAAGAGAACTCTTTTAATCAAGTATGCTTTGTTAAGCTCATCATGTTTAAATACACACCACCCTGAGTGCACATACACACAAATATACCACACAGGCACACAGTTCACATATATGCACATACTACTAATACACACACACACATACACATATACATCCAAACACTGTTTATACATCCACACCTGCACACATACTTATGCACACGATTTATACATATACACACTTACAAAGAAATAAATCACTTAGCTTGGTAGAGGTCAGTCAAAATTCCCACCTATTTTCTCATAATCAATGAATAACAAATTTCACCCAAGAATAAAATGCAAGAGACTTCTTTGTATCACTCATGTAGAATTGCTTAACACAATTATGTGTTTGAAGAAAAGAGAGCTCCATTTTGGTTTGAACTTCAATCCCTGGTCCTTAAGATGAGCCCTCAGAATTCTAATGTGCTTATAAATCCCAGGCAAAGGGGAAGAAGAGTTCTAAGTGTCTTACCTCTTGATATTTTTATTTGTGTCAGGATTCACTTTAATAAGCCCATCAAGGTCTTGTTTTCTTTAAATAAGAAAATAAGATTTAATGAATGTCATTAAAAGAAAACACTAATCAAATAAATAATGATTGAAAAATTAAGAAGTGGTAACTATAAAAGTTCTCTATACCATTGTAAATATTTAAAGCTATAAATGCAAATAAAAATTCTCTTTTACATCTTGACCTGAAGGCCATTTAAATGTTGTTTGCTTTTTAACAAGAAATATATATGATATACAAATATCTAAGTGTATCATAAAACTTGTTATTGAACAAAATCAACTTTGCTCTCAGTTCATCTTGTTAGAATACACACAACATTGAAGCAACGTAGGTTAGATGAGGTTCTGTACTGGATTCAGACCAAAATAAATTTCTACTCAAAATATATATAAATATTTATAAATATATACATATATAAGTATATACAAATGCATTTATAAATTTATTATATTTATATATACTTATATATTAATTATATATACTTAACATATATAAGGAAATATATTCTTTCTTATTTTGTTTTTAAATAATAAGAAAATGTTAACAATTGAGTAATTTAATATTAAATTATAAGAAGAAGAAAACACATCTTCATAGAAACTTAACTATCCCTCTAGTTCAAACTTTTTAAACTATCATTAACCTCTAAGTAAACTTTCTTGAGCAATAACATCAAAAGAAAATACATAGTAAGGAAGTTAATGACTCACTTCTTAGGAGGACACATGGCCACTCCATTAAAATGCACTGAGTGATACCCAAAGGGGCATAAGCTAACCCAAATGGGGTCATAGGGGAGGCATGAGCACTGGGACTGGGGATGGCGGTCATGTCAACAGAGCTTGAAACAGGAGGCAGAGTGATGGGGAGCCCTCACTCCCTAAGCAGGTTCCTGCCCAGCCTCTCGCCTGCGCTGCTTCTCAGACCTTGGTCCTCTACAGAAAATGATTTATAAGAGAGTTCTAGCCAAGGCTTCTTCTTGGTATCATTGTCATTTTGGAAATCTGATTTGAAAATTTTGTCAAGAGTGCATTCTTCAGACAAAGATATTCAATTCAGTGGACCGTCCCTAAAAGCAAATCAAAGCCCAACATCTGGGAGAAAAGGAAATTCACTATCAAACACTGGGCAATTCTTCAAAAATAAGTGGTTTTATTGGGGGGTGGTGGTGATAGTCATGTGGTCCATCTTTATCATCCAACTCCATGCTAATAAAATATGGTTATGAAGCTAAAAAGCCAGATCATTTTGTCTTCTGATTGAGCATCAATTATAGAAATCAGAATTAAAGACATTAATAAGTCTTACCCAGTGTTTTTTTCATTTCCTTTGGGACTGACTTTGACTATATTATCAAGTTCATCACTTCTTAAACAAAAAAAAGTTTTGGTCAATTTCAAAATGTTTCCATACTATTAGATATATGCTACACACACATCTATATTGATACTTAATTTAAAATTTGGAGAAAATTATTATACTGCTATTAAACTGATTTTGAGCATAAAAATTGACTAACGATAATATAGTTAATCCCTAGGATTTCTTTTTTAATTTTTTTTTTTTGCGGTACTGGGGATTGAACTCAGGGGCATTCTACCTCCGAGCTATACCCCCAGTCCTATTTTTTTTTTTTTATTCTTTATTTTGAAACTGAGTCTCACTAAGTTGCGGAGTACCTCACTAGGTAGCTGAGGCTGGCCGAGAACCCGGATCCTCTGGTCTCAGCCTCTCGAATGCTGGGATTACAAGCATGCGCCACCACACCCGGCTTAATCCCTAGGATTTTATTGGCCTATATGTAAATGTGAATTTAGATACTCTAAACTCTTCAATGGGACCATCAGGGCACCAGAGATGAGACACAAAAGAAGATGAACTTAAAAATGTGATGCTGAGCCGGGCGTGGTGGCACACGCTTGTAATCCCAGCATTTGGGAAGCTGAGACTGGAGGATCTGGGTTCGCGGCCAGCCTCAGCTACCTAGTGAGGTACTCTGCAACTTAATGAGACCCTGTTGCAAAATAAAGAATAAAAAATAGGGCTGGGGGTGTCGCTTGGAGGTAGAATCCCCCTAGGTTCCATCCCCAGTACCGCAAAAAAAAAAAAAAAAAAAAAAAAATGTGATGCCCTCAACATCACTGAGAAGATAACCAACTAATTTGGGAGAAAATAGCCAACATTCAGAAACATCCACACAGTTCTCACCCTCTGCTGGGTTCATCTGTCCTGGCATTTGGTTTGATAATAGAGTGGAAATCTCGGCTTCTTTGGAAAAAAAATTAAAACTTTATGTCGCTTAGGTTATATACAATTTTCTCTGAAATCTGTATAAACAAGAATGTCCCTGAATGCAGTGTCAAATGTTTTCAGGACCAAATGACCCAGAAATACCTTTGATATCATATCACTAGCTTATCTATATTAATTTCCATAGTAGTGTTTGGTTTAAATCAGTTTAGAAAGGTGTCTCAATTTGCCTCTCACTTTACAATTTTGTCCTTTCTGTTGCTCAATTTATAGTTTTAAAAATAACTTTTTAAAAATGGTTTGAGGAAATATAGAATAAGAGATTATGTGGCAGGTTTTCCTGCAGCTGCTGCAATGCAACTCCAATATGTGTTCTATGGAAATAGCAGGCATCATAGTCCTTGTGCCTGTTATCTCTGATGGCTCTGAGCAGTTCATCTGCAGCACAGGAAAGCATCCCGTTCCCATTTCTAATGAGCTGTAAAAAGCTAACCCAGGAAAAGAGCCCCAGTGAGACAGGACTTTTACTTACCCTTTCTCATTTCTGTCAGTCCTTTGATTAACTTTGTTAAGACTTCCAAGGCCTTGGACTCTTTAAAACATTGGAGGGGAAAAAAGCAAGGGTAGAACAAGAGAGACAGACAGCAACTCAGTGATCTGTTCTGAATCGCTTATTACAATAGCAGATTTCACACAATAGAAGTAGGTTGTAATTAGTGCCTAAAGGAGTAGAAGCTCTTAGAATTATTTAATTCAAGTGGCTCTACTCTTTGTGCAAGCTGCAACATGTGCAGGAGGGGGGAGGAGGACCTGGGTGGGATGTGAAGGGAAGTATATCAAGAGCTGTGTGTGTGTGTGTGTGTGTGTGTGTGCGCGCGCGCGTGCAACCCTTACTCAGTTATGAGTGAATCAACTCCAAAGTTTCCACCTGGTCTCAGTTTTTGTGTTTTCAATGTGCATTGAAGGGAGATGGGTTTTAATGTATATGTCAAGATGTTGTCTTATTTTAATCATGAAAATCATTCACATTGGTGTGGAAATCAATTGATAAACATTTTAAATCTAAATCCTTTGAGGATTTGGCCAAATAATTTCTTCTAAAAAGTTCAAGGGTGTGAAGTTCCCATGATAGAGTTGAAACAACTCTATCATTGCCCCAGTACCTGATGTAAATTGACCTTATGGAATAAAACTTTCACATATCAAAGACTAAACATTATTAGAGAAATAAGAGTTAACCCCCCAAACTCCCCAATTATTTTATTTTGTCATTATCATATGTCTGATTTCACTGTGATAAGACTATTAACATTTTAAGTTCTTTCACTATAAGGAAGAAGGGGGTGGGGAGGAACTAGGACTCTTCTCTACCACACCGAGATCAGTTACTACTGCACCAGTTTCTATTCAACTATTTCAGATTACAAATCACTTTCTTTTTCTTCTTCCTAGCCCACAGTATGATCTGTGATGTCCATCTTACTTTTCCAGTTATCTACTACTATTGAGGAGCTCTTCAAACTCCATGTTTATTTGTTTGTTTGTTTGTAACAGAGATTGAACCCAGGGGTATTCTACCTCTGAGCTACACTCCCAGCTCTATTTTATTTTTTATTTTGAAACAGGGTCTCACTAAATTACTGAGGGCCTCAGTAAGCTACTGAGGCTGGTCTTGACCCTGCAATCCTCTTGTCTCAGCCTCCCACGTACTGGGATTACAGGCATGCACCAGCATGCCCAGCTCAATAATGTGTTTTTAATAAGCATTCTGTATCTGTGTGATTGTTACTGCCAACACTTTTCATCACAGAGACTTTGTTAAGTGTTCAATATCAGAAAGAGTTGAGAACATATCTGCCAAGGTTGACTTGGAAAGCTAGGATATCATTCTGTGCACAGATTGGCACAGATAAATGGCTTTTAAAAATAACTGTGACAACAGAAATAATTATCATGTTAGGAAGACAAATTTAATGACTAACCAAATACAGAGTAAGCAGCCAATCTAGGAAAAAAATAGTAGAAATCTCTTAAATTCTTACCCTTTGTCATTCTTGATTATTCTGGGGTTTTCTTTAATGAAACTGTCAAGACTTTGCTTTCTTTCAACATGAAAAATATTACCAGTAATGAAAGTTAATTTTCTACTATGTCAGTATTAGCCTAGAACTATAATCTCTGAAACCCTACTAGTTTAGTTACTAATCATTAATTAACCTGTTTCTGATACAAAATAAATGAAAGCATGCCTTTTGGCCATTAGTTATTTACAAGTTCATAGGTAGAGATATACATAGGAAGAGATGCCAAGATTCCAACTGAAAATCCTTTGTATATTCTAAAGACTTCAGTGGTGGATGACTACACTCCCAGAATCTATGTCTTACAGTAAGCATATTTAGTTTAAAACAAGTAACAGTCAGTTGGATTTCTTTCATTTTTAGATTTAAAAGGGAATTTGGGGAATCATGTAAGTCATACCCTTAATTTTATGGGATGAGGAAATAGAGGTTCCCAGGGTCACACAGATTGATGCTGGTGCCATAACCAGTACCTAGACCCCATCCTCTCCTGACCCCAATTCAGGGCCTATCCCACCAGCCTGACTGACCCTTGCTCCAAGCAAGAGGCCTCCCCCAGAGAACAGTAGACACTCTAGGACTCAAGCGAAGTGGCCTCTTAATTGACTCTTACCCTTTGCCATCTTTGTCCATGTGAGTATTCATGTAGATGAGACTTTCCAGGCTTTTGGCTCTGTAAACACAGGGAAACCCAAATAAAAAACTGCATATGGAAAATTAAATTGTGTGGTATCTTGAAAGGTCAAACACAATAAACATTCTCCATGAATTGCTCATTTACTCTCATTGAATGGAGAAGCAAAAAAATCCTTCCGGGCAATTATGTCTGAACTAAATGTACAATGCTGAGAGTGCTGGCCCATCTGTCCATGCATTTCCACTCCAGAGCTTACTATACCCTTCCAGTTAACATCTGCAGAATAAGGCAAGAATCTGTGAGATAAGATTTCCAGCCTAGACACAGATCACTTACCTTTTCTCTGTTTGTTCTGCCTTCAAATTTGCTCTGAAGAGACCATCGAGACCTTGATTTCTTTAAATATGTTGATTAAAAAATCTCATCAGTAATAATAACAGATGCTTAACTTTATATAAGCAGAGACCAGTTTACATCTAAACAGGAAACAGAGCTGGTTGGGAAAGATGAGCCACAATTCTTAAACTTGTTTCATATTAAACAGGCGTTTCTGCAGACTTAAAATTTAAATTGCAATAGACCTTAAACAAGATAAACTAGAAGACGGGGGGTCTGCAAGTCACAACAGCTCCATGGATGTGTTGTTTGGGTTCATGGAGTGTTTTTATTTTAAATGTGAACCGGTGTTTATAGAAATGGCCATGACATATGGCCATATGCCTGAATTTTTAGGATGTCCTGAAAACATCCTGGAACCCAAATTCCCACATGGCAGGTCTCAGCTGGAGCTGAGACAGCAACTGTGTGCTTTAGACAAGACAGTCACTCTCTCTCTCTGAGTCCCTATGCCACCACTCCATTTCATAGTCAGCCACTTCCATCATTTATACCAGACTTGCATGTATGTCATTGTCAACATAATTTACATTATGATGGGAGACTATAATGTACCAATAAAAGCAGGTTCAAAAATAATAAAAATAAAATGTTCCCTCTTTGTCAACAAGGTAACTGAAAAGCAGCAAATTTCAGTGACTGGTCAATAGCTCACCCTATAACCCTATAGATCAATATTGTTAGGACAGGATATGAAAACTGTATCTCACCATCCTCAGATCAACTAACTTGACATTTTCTTCATTTTATCCTTTTCTTTGGTCCTTGCTTGTTTAATTTGTTAGTATGCAAAGTAATAGAGTGATAACTAAAATTGTACATACCCTTTCTGTCTCCATTATTCATTTTCTCCCAACACAATTTAAGTTTCATAATTATAAGTGACCCAAAATGAGGAGATACTATTAAACTAAGATATTCACGTGTTTTGAAATGGTTAAACTGAAACTAGTAAGTAACCAAACCAATGTGTACTTACAAATATTAATATTCCAGGAAGAGAAATGTGGTTATTTATATAATTGCCTTAATAAACGAATGGAACATAAAAACCAAAGACACCTTAATATTAGTATCTTTAGATTTTAATAGCCATTCCCAATAATGACAATATGACTATTTCTTCAAGTTTTTTTTTAATCCAAGAATTATAGGATATTTTTGACTAGCCTATCATGTGAATCTTCATACTCAAAAGACTGAAAATATGTTGTAATATGCAATTCGGTAACAAAACAAAAAGTAAACATTTTTAAACCTTACCTATTTAAGCTTTTGCTCATTTTGATGAGATTATCCAATTCTTCACTTTGGGAAGAGAAAAAATATCTCACATTAGTAGAAACCTACCCAGGGTCAAAGAATAGATAGACCTCAAAATAGCTCTCAGTTCTCTGAAATACAATGCCAGTCCTACCTTAATCATCTGTGAAAACCCAGCTTATTCTTAAAGAATTTGCTTCAAGGATAATGCCACTCTTCCAAAAAGGCCTCTCCTAGTCTCCAGTTGACTAGATTCTCCTAGGATTTTGGAACACTTGCTGTATTCTGGGTCTTTGGCATCTCCGTTATGGCACTTGTGTTTACAATACTTTGTATTATAGCAATTGCACCCTTGTCTCATGTTAATGCCTTCCCTTACATGCACACTCAGTTTTAATGTAGTATCTTTAAGTAAATACTTTGTACACCTTTTAAATTAAATCAGAAAATATAGGTACACTGACTATAGATTCTATCTTTATACAATGTACTTGCACACCAAGCACTACTGAAGACACTTGCTCATTTGCTGGCTTCTTTCTTGGGTTCTACTCTTCTAATATCATCTCATTCTAAATTTGCTGGCTAGCACATTTCTGTATCTGAAAACTGCACAACTCTTTCTGGCTACCGTTTCAGGGGCAATATATTTAAGTTAAACTCTTGGGTTCAGGAATTTCCCTTAACCCACATGGGCTTAGCTTTCTTCCGCTGGGCAGGTGCCTGGGTAGAAGGAGGTATCCCTGAAAGTGCTGTTGGTTGCTTCTTCCCGTTCCCCCCATAGTATGCCTTCTCCCCAGCTCATCTCTCCCTCTTCCCTCCCCATTTCCCTTGCCTTCCTCATTTAGTTCTTTTCATTCACAAATCTTGGTTCTCTCTTCTTGTTCCTCTAGAATCACACATTTTTCCAAGCTTTCTCAATATCCCTTTTTCTTCCTGAGTCATCTTTGCTGTTGACCTGGCAGCCATAAGACCTGGTAAGTCAGTGGTTCCACATTTAAAGCTTCCAAGTCAGGGGCATCTGCATTCCAATCTGGGACTCACCTGTTAATTCATTGGTGACCCTAGGAGACTTGCTTTATCTCTTACCGACTCTATTTCCTCATCTCTAAGATGGACATAGCAATTGTACTCATTTCAAAAAAAGAATTGAGAAGTTAATTAATATAGAGGGCTTAGCATGATGCCTGCCAGGTCATACATTTTGTTAATTTGGCCATTAAAATAAATAGTACCCAAGCTGGACAGGAGCACACATTTGTAATCCCAGCATTTGGGAGGCTGAGACCGGAGGATCTGGGTTCGAGGTCAGCCTCAGCTACCTAGTGAGGCATTCTGCAACTACTTAGAGCCTGTTTCAAAATAAAGAATAAAAAATAGGGCTGGGGATGTAACTTGGAGGTAGAATGCCCCTGAATTCAATACCCAGTCTTGCAAAAAATAAATAAATAGTACCCTATCAATACTAAAGCTTTTTATCTAACACATACTTGCTACATTTACTATTTAATTGAATTTAGAGACATCAAGATATTGTCTTAGCCTTAGAGGTAGTGTCTAAGTCACTTAGGTATAGATGCCCGGCATAACAATTTTGCCATAAGAGCTGTCAAGGGCAATCCTCTAGGAGACTCTAAACGTATGTCATCCCATAGGTGAATCCTTTCAAGTCATGTTATATATTCAATAATAGGATTTAAGGCTGAAAATAAATACTGAAATACAAAAGTTGTTGACAATAATGCCCTATTCTTGTGTGGGACAAATACCATCTAGTCCTAACAGAGTGTCCTCTTATTGTTTCTTGCTTGAAATTCTACCCACCAGCTCTGAGGCTGCAAATCTGCTCATGTCCCAAGGGAAAAGCAAGCCTAAGAATCGTGTAAATTTTAGCCCCAGACCTTTCCGACCGGCATGAGTCACAATAATGAGATTCTCAGGACCTGGGGTTGCTCATGTTTATCTGAAGAAAATTAGCATAAACCATGAGAAGACACACAGTGGTAAATTAAATAAAATGGAGACTGTATTCTGAATAGAGAACCCAAGCTTTCAAAATGACTGTAAATTGATGCAAGCCTTGGATATTTAGTTTCACCATTGCACTAGCAACAAATTAAATGCCCTTAATCAGATAGCAGTAACACTCTGTTCCACAAAGAGCAGCTTAGATAAATAATGCCATTTCTATTCCCTTTGGAGAGTCCATAATACATTGTTCTGATCCATGTCAAAGAAGCAACTTCTCTTTGTGATGAATGTATGCTGCTGTGAAATTTATGCATCATGACTAGGGAGCGGGGACAAGAAAGTCAAACCAACTGTTGCTCTCACTGTTTTTCTTTGATTTATGTCAAGCCATATTTTCCCTTCAGCATCACTCAATTATCTCCCCCTCAAATAGCATCCCCAATGTCCACCAAAAAAAAAAAAAGATGTTTAATTTCTATTGAAAGCAAAATATTACCCTCAAACCAAAAAACTAATAAAACAAGAAATCTAGACGTTTAGATGAAAGCAGAAATGGAAATGAACATGTAGGACCCTTTCTACAATCTCCAGTGGGACACAGAGCTCCCTTTAGCTGATGAATTCACACAGAGAAGCCAAGGGCCACTTTGTTTCTTCTCTTTAGAACTTTTGAGGGAGACAACAATCTCCAGTGACATTCTTATCATTACTAAATTACATTTGACAGGAAAATAAATTGTGGCTTTGAGATTTCAACAATGGAATATTTATACTGAATGTTTTCTCACTGCTTATCATGAGTTTAAGAGGGTCAGTTCTATCAATATCTCCCTTGGACAAAGCAGTGTGACATCCGGTGGGTAAGACAAAATATCTGGCCTGATGATTATGGGAATGAGGGGGAGAATGACACATTGACACAAACAACATGGGACATCAGCAAATGTTAGGAAGTGTTGTAAAATATCGATAGTGAGGCTCCATTTGCTTAGAGAGATAGAAGTCATGTCTTGCTGGATCACTCAGGGAAAACTTCACAGAAGAGGTGATATTTGATCTGGTTATTGAAAAATGGTAGGACTTGGATGGATTGATGTGGTGGACATGAGGCTGGAAAAGACTGTCACATGGACTGAATGGCATAAACAAAGGCAGACTATCTGGGAATTATAGAAGTGGTCTAACCTGGTATCGAACGTAGCATAAATAATATGAGTAATGTCAGACATAACTCTGGAACATTAGGCTGGAGTCAGGTTACAGAGGCCTTGAATGAGATTATATATATAAGTAAACCAGCAATGGGGAGCCAGAAAAGCAATTGCTTGAGCAGAAAATTACAGGGAAAAAAAAAAAAAAAAAAAACCTCTCTGGCATTGGCAGGCACTCATGCAGTCATGGTTTACAGGAAGGCAGCACTGAAGTAAATCTGAAGAGCTACTCTAATTTCCTTTGCTGAGGTCAACAAGGCTTTGAACTGGAGTAAGGCCATGTGCACATTAGAGGCATTTGAGACATTTAATTCATACATACCTGAACAATATCAAGGTGGGAAAGGATCATTGAGAATGATTTCACAAAGGTGAGCCCACAGGAATCAAAGAACAGAAAAGGTAGGAAATAGCACATTTGGGAAGGAAGTTGAATATGGCCAAGGACATCTTAAATAAGGGTGCTGGGGAGACAGGTAAGTAGAGATCTGAGCCAGCAACACAAATATGGGACTGGAGATTTGGAAGGAGATTTGGCCGCTGAGGTTACTAGGGTGAGTGAAGCTGGCAGAAAGGGCAGCAGAGGAAGAAGAATGTCTATAAAAGTCAGCACTGTCCATTATGCAAGGGTGCTTCTATAAAGACACCAATGCTTTATGCTTTTAAGTCATATGTAATAAACAGTACTGTTGTTTTTTGTTTGTTTGTTTGCTTTGTTTTCTATTTGGAACTTTTGAAGGTACAAGCTAAGTGTTTTTGAAGCAGAAAGAGAAGGAATAGCTGAGCTGGAGAGCTCTGAGACCTCACCCCTTGTCAGATGTCGGAAGTGGAGGAGGCACCTTGACGAGGTTATCACCATCCTGAGTCCTTCAAACAATGGGAAAGACACACATGTCAGTGACAGCAGAGCCAACTTAGAAGGAGCAAAAATTTATCATCTGTTTCTAGTACAGAAGGTCATAGCATGTGTTCTTCAGGAATTAATTGAATTTAGCAAAACAATAAAATGGATTTGGCTCATGGCACACATGAATCCCCATTGACAAACACACTCACACCCTTGCACCCAATTCTGCCATTCCACCTGGGTGTTGGCTCTACCATCTAGTGTTTGTGGAAATAACTCCATTTCCCCCAAAGGACCTTGTTAAGGCTTGAGTTTGGAATATCCCCCCAAAGCCTCGTGTATCAAAAGTTGTGTCTCCAGTGCAGCAATATTCAGAGGTGAAATAATTGGATCAGGACTCTAATCTCACCAGTGGATAAGTCTACTTAAGGATTAATAATTTTAATGGATTTACTGGATGGTAACATAGGCCAATAGGAAAGGGAGGAGGTAGTTGAGGAAGCAGAGGAGGTAGGTCACTGGAGGTGTGGCCTTGGGACTATATCTGTCCATGGTCTCTTTCTGTCACTCTCTCTGCTTCCAGCCATCACGCTGAGCTCAGCTCTCCCCCACCACCCTGTGCCACCATGATGTCTGCCTTGGAGTCAGCCACCTACAGATTAAATCTCTGAAAACATGAGCCAGATAAACTTTCCCTCCTCTAAGTTGTTTGTGTCTGGTATTTTGGTCACAGCAATGGAAAAGTAAACTACAAGAGACTTGTGCTGGTAGTTCCCAAATTCTACACTTAAGAAAGAAGAAGATGGGAAGGAAAATCCAGTTGGCTGCACAAGTAACCACAGAAGCAAGTTCAGAAGTCTTTCTCTCAGATCAAGGAGAATTAAGCAACAGGTCCAGATCATTAATTAGTCCCTCAAGTGGAGTGAAAATATGTCTTCTCAGGTTTCTAAAGGGAAGGAAAGTATATTTTAAGTTATGGGATAGGGAGAAGCACCTAAGACATAAAGGGCTTGGATCCATGTTGACCTCCCTAGATCATGAAAATGAATAATTAGGAAAATTTTTACAGGTTTCCCTGTAGTTAAGACCTGTATTTCACAACCATCTCATAGAAGGTTAATAGGGCTGCACAAAGAAAGGATTTTGTTGTCAATTATGTTTAGGAAATGTAACCCACTTTTTGGTGATTCAGAATACACATAGAGGCATGCTAAAATTCTGAAATATCTATTGGAGAGAATGATAATTCATTGTTTCGTAAATGTACTGGACCATTAAATTCTTTTCATGTAATGTGCTTTGACATCTTATGGCACATGGAATATGGTGTGAGAAATGCGGAGAGTTGCGCTTTATGTTCCTACATACAAAGGAAACATGATTCTTCCCAAAGGTAAGATGTGGTGTGTGTCTCCAATTGAGACTCATCACACTCTGTGTGTGTGTGTGTGTGTGTGTGTGTGTGTGTGTGTATTGAACTTTGAAATTTTTACTGAAAAACTGGTTTATCACATTGCTGGATGTGTAAAAACTAGCATTGTTCAAAAAGTATTTTAAAAAGTGGTATTTTTCGTGGAAAGAAAGATAAGGTGAGATATATACACAATCAATGCAAAGTTAGATAGGATGTTCAGACACCAGGTGTACATCAGGACTGCCCTGGGGAAGCCAGACATCTGGGAAATGCCACCTTTCCCAAAGGAATCAAAATAATTTGTGAGCTCATTCCTGATGCTGTGGAGGAGCTGGACACGAATTTCTACAGCCAATCCTAGACAAAGCTTTGTAACACAAGTTCAACTAAGCGACTACTTTTCTGCCCATTCATTCACACAAGTATGTCATTGGCTTTGGGACCAGCACTGGAAATACAGAGATGAACAAGCTTTCTCGCCTTCAATGGGCTTCATCCTATCCTGTCACCATGCTCAGCCATGTGGCTGGTTCCTTAACTCATTTTGTCCCTTCATCCCAGATGTGGAAGACCTATAAAACTTAAATTGAGCAACAAATATACCACTTATGGAAACTTTTAGATAATTCTTATGTTTGCAGAATGGAAAACTTGGGACTTGGTGGATTGATGGGACGTTTAGGATAGAAAGACAAGGAGTAAAATTCTATAAAAACACTTATCCACTCTATTGAAATCAGCTGGAAAGTTGATGTTATGTCTTTAATATTGTTTTTATATTTTAAAGTATAAAACATATCTTATCATTTTGCAATTACATCCATATAGACAGAGATTATTGTACCTTATATTTCTCTCAGATCTGTTGCTTTCTTTATATACGCCTGGTTTAGGTGGACATATCTGCCTATATTTTTAAAAATAATGTCAGTTAAAAAACACTTCTCTGTTAAATTTAAAATTTTAAGAAGACATTTCTGTTCAAAAAGATCAACATGTATTGGAACCATATCACTATCTAACATTCTAAGCTTTACATTAGTTCTTTAAGTTCATTAGAACTCAACAGTTTCTTACTTGAAAATCTACAAAGTCCAATATTCTAATTTTATAATTTCATCTTCTTTCCATATATTTTTAAACCACAGGTGTATCTAGAAATATCTTTTCTACATATGTTCATGTTCATGTTTTTGTGTGTGTGTGTGTGTGTGTGTGTGTGTGTGTGTGTGTGTGTGTGTGTTTGTGGGACTGGAGATTGAACTCAGGGTCCTTCTACCTCTGAACTATATCCCTAGACCTATTTTATTTGGAAACAGGGTTTTGCTTTAAATTTCTGAGAGCCTCACTAAGTTGCTGAGGCTGTGCATCTGCAATCCTCCCTGTCTCAGCCTCCCAAATACTGGGATTACAAGAATGCACCATCATGCCTGGCTCATGTTCATTTTTTTGGTCTCCATTTACCAAAGCATTTTCATATTGATCTCTATAACATAATGATATAATAAAATATTAAAATCTTTTTTGTTATTAGGCATCAAAGGGATGACTTTTTATTAAAGATTTATCTCATCTTAACATTATCAAATATATTTGCTTAGATAAGTCAAGAAATAAGTATGTATTTCAAATACAACTACCACCTTGAGAATGGCCACGTTGAGCTGACAGCATTATATTTTCCAATACTAGATTCGGTCACAATTTCTGATATCAGGCTTTTCTCTGCTTTTTTTGTTAGTATCTGATTGACCTACTTATACATTCTTGCTTGTTCTCAAGAAGCTATATTCAACTATTTTTTGTTCTCCTGAGGACATGTGTTAATTACATAGGAAACACTTCCCTTTCATATTCTTTCATTAAGATCATCTTGCTGTGATTAAAGTAATCAGGGTTTAAAAAACATGCAAGTTGTCCTAATTTTATTTTTCAGATCATTGGTAGAAGAAAGAAATTATAGTAAAAATGTACTAGACCAATTCCTATGAAATTTAGCTTCTTTTGAATCTAAACAAGCTCACTAGTATCACTGATTTTTAGATTAGAATTTAAGTGGTACAAGGCCAATTTATTTTAGGTCTTTAAAAAAATCCTACTCAAATTAAGATTTAATTGATCAGTGTTATAAGAGTAAAAGGAAACATCAGGTAAGAAAACCTTGAGAAGTTATTTTTATGAGATAATTACAACCATTGTACAGATGAAAAGTTATATATCTAATTTATATTACTAACTAGCTCAGTGAAGAAATATTCTTTTGCCTCATTTAAAAAAAATTATACTCTCATCCTAAGGACAAAATTTCAAAGACACCATGAAGTTTCACAGGATACAAGCTCAGATCTGGAGTTTTGCCCCCACAGGATGAACACCTAAGGCTACAGTCCTGCTTCAT
>PVLC010021382.1:0-28057 GCA_004027655.1 Graphiurus murinus
GTGGCCGGCCCAGGTGAGAGCTGTATGAGGCACCTCCTGGCTCAAGCCCTCCGAGGCTTTAAGAGCCTCCACCTCTCACCCGAGGTGTGGTTGCTGGGAGGCTGGTTGGTTGCTGGTGGTTGGTGGGTTGCTGGTGGATGGTTGATTGCTGGAGAGAGGGGTTGTTGGGAGTCTGTTGGAGAGGTACTATTGCGAGGAACGGTTATGGAGAACGAGAGTGGGGTGAGAGAAGCAATTGCGTTTAGAGAGACGGTTACTGTCAGGGTTAAGAGAATGGTTACTATTACTGCTTGGGTAGTGTCCTGGATCCCAGAGAGAGAGAGAGAGAGAGAGGTATAATAAAGAGAAGTTTAAGCCAGCAACGTTCAGTCGTCGTCTTTATTGGGGCCTCACGGTTGAGGGTTCAGCCTGGGGTCCCGATACCATGTTCAGTGACAAGTATTTCTTAGATGGCAATTATGTGGCTGATGCTTCCAAGATTCTGGACATACAGAAAACAAGGCCTCTAACCTTAAGGGCCCAGCCTAAGTAGATAGATAATGCATAACCTTGGTATGATATACTATACACGAAGTATGAATGAAGTATATTACAAGCAAAAGAAGGAATGTGAACAAAGGCAAAGAAGCATGAGAATGAATAGCATATTCGGGAAATGGTAACTCGCCCAGAGTAGCTTCAGCGTTCCTTTTTTTTTTTTTTTTTTTTTGAGGTACTGGGGATTGAACTCAGGGGCATTCTACCTCCAAGCTATACCCCCAGCCCTATTTTTTATTCTTTATTTTGAAACCGAGTCTCACTAAGTTGCGGAGTGCCTCACTAAGTAGCTGAGGCTGGCCTCGAACCCGGATCCTCCAGTCTCAGCCTCCCGAATGCTGGGATTACAAGCGTGCGCCACCACGCCCAGCTTCAGCATTCCTTGAGAGTTCTACATCACTGCCTGTTAGATGTGAGGCACCAAAGACACAGACATGTAAACCACAGCCCCTGGGAAGGTAATGTCTGTTAAGAGCAGTATAGATAGAAGTTAGCTGGGAGAAGAGGAGCAAGAGCATCCCAGAAAGAATGGCATATGCAAAGGCATATGGAAAACCATAAAGTTTGATAAGTTTAAATCCTTGGGAGAATGCCAACCTAAAGGCAGAGCTGAAATCATTAGATGCTTTGGATGCCAGGCTCTTACAATGAAAGTGACTGGTAATTATTAAAGGGTTTTAAGCAGGAAAGGGCCGTGATCAAGTCCATGTTTTAAGGAAGCCTTTCTGGGAGCAGGCCAGTTAGGAATAACTCAGGAGAGAAAAAGGGTGGGGATAGAGAAAAGGAAAGAATACCTTCAAGTAGAATTTGAAGGGAGGCCAAAACTTGATATAAGTAAGGAAGAAAGAAATGTCTAGGATGCCTCCTTAAGTTATTTCCTAAACCCTGTATCTTCCTAGTAGAAAAGTCTTCTTTGAATGTAAAGTTTATTTCTATCTTAGTAGGGGTTTTTTTGTTTGTTTTTGGTACCTATTTATTCACATATCTTTCACCTCTACTGGTAAACTCATTATGGGCAAAGATTATGGCTAATTCTCCTCCTATTCTCAGTAGAGTCAAAGCTAGGGTGGGGAGAGTGAGGTACTCAATTTCAAGTTCACACCAGTGCAAGGGTGAAATCCGTCTTTACTTAAAAGTTTGGTATTTTGATCATCATAGATTTTTTGGCATATATTTTGAATTATTTATCCAGTCATGGTAGAGCACACCTGTAATCCCAGTACTTGAGAGACTGAAACAAGAAGATCACAGCTTCAAGGCTAGGCTCAGTAACTTAGCAAGGCCCTCAGCAACTCAGTGAGAACCTATTTCAAAAGTTAAAATACATATATTTAATATATATATATCTATGGACTAGGGGTATAGCTCAGAGGTAGAAGCCCCTGAGTTCAATCCCCAGTACCACACATAAATATATTACTTATCACTGAGCTTCTGGGCACACTGTTAAATTTTATATCTAAATTGAGTACCTCACCCTAGTCATAGCCCTGAATCTTAATGCCTATCCAACACGGTGCCTCAGGTACTTAAAGGCATGCTGAATGAAGGAAAAGCAAACAAATGATATGAGTAACAAGATTGATGGTGGTGGGCCTTCCACAGAGCCAGAGAACACAGGAGGACCAAAAGACTTTGGGAAAAGATGATGAGTTGATAATGCATGTCATAAGCACTGCTTGGCATATTATCTTACAGATTCATTCATTATTCAACACTGGCAGCATTTATAATAGGCAATATTAAAGACTGGCATTACTCAAGGAATTGTCCTTAGGATATTTCACTACTATCTTTTTAAAACTACATTAATATTTGAACTATTGTGGCAATATCCAGTTTTGCAGTTCGGTTTATAAACTAACATTGCTTATGACACAAAGATGAGCTGATGATTATTACACAAATGTATTATTAACATTGCCATGATCCAAATGTTTGTGTTCACTCATACATCACTGTGGAATTATTTCTAATTCAGAGCAGTTTGTGTACCCAACTGTAGTTCCTCTCTAAAAAACTTCCCAAATTTTAAAAAGTCTCTGAATAGTAGAAAATCCATATGGAAAATCTTAATCTCATTATAATCTACTAGCATTTGTTTGCCTTAGGTTTTAAGGTGTTCTCAGAGTGTTTTGGAGAGGCGAGGATAGTCAGCTCATTGAGAAAAAGATACATGATTTTAAACAACTGGTTTTATATTATCAAATATAGTAAAGGATAAATGTTTCTGAAAACCTAACAAAAAAATTAATACATAGAATTTTCATCCAATATGTACTTTTTTCTTCCAATGATAGAACTAGCTTTAAGCCAAGTTTAATTTTTCAGATAATGAAATATTCCCCAGTTACATTTAACATTTGAATAGATTTGTATCATTTCAAGTCAACAGATGCATATTTGAAGATTTATAATTTGTCTACATAGAAAACTTTTGTAAGGTTTTTAGGATACTATATTCCAGTTTCATTTATCTTAATGATTCATTGTTTATATACCCTATTTCACATCCCACATATCTTCCCATTTTACAGAATGATACAGGGTTATTTGTACTTTGGTTATACTAGGAATGAAAAACATTCAGATAAACCAGACTTGTCACTTTATATGTGTAATGCTTATCAGTTTAAATCTAACTTGCTCTCTGATAACTTTTGCTCTGTATTAGAATTGTAAAGTACAAAACACACCCCATCTCAAATTCTAACACACTTTGTTATGTTTAATTTTAAGTCACCTTGACTGGGCCATGAGGTCCCCAAATATTCCACCAAACATTCTGGGAGGGTATTTTTGGATGAGATCAACATGTCAATTGATAGACTGAGTAAAGCAGTTTATCATTTCTAATGTGAGTACATCTCATCCAATTAGATGAAGGTCTGAATAAAACAAAAAGACTGGTCTTCCTCCCTAATAAGAGAATTTCTCCTGCCTGATTGCCTTCAAACTGGGATACCAATTTTTTCCTGCCTTTAAACTAGAACTGAAGTGTCAGCTCTTCCTGGGTCTTAAGCCTGCTGGACTTCAGACTGGAAGAGTATCATCAAATCTCCTGGGCCTGCAGCTTGCAAATCTTGGAACTTGTCAGCCTCCATAACTGCATCCCACGCGCGCGCGCGCGCCCATACACACACACACACACACACAAGCACGCACGCACATTATTGATTCTGCTTCTCTGGAGAACCCTAACATAAACTCTAAGGGACTTCCTCCTTGACTCCTGCTAAGCCTCACTCTAAGCATGCTCCAGACCTTTCCCTTTGTTTTCCCATTTCAAAGGTGAAAGGTAGTGTGTTTCCAGTCCACTCTTCTCATTGCCTCCATTCCTCCATTCCGCCACTTCTGGAAACACATTCCTATCTCATCTCTATAATTATGTTGCTACACTAAGAGCTGTCACCTTGAAAATCCTGCCTATCCTCCAGGACATGGTTATTTGGCTACAGGGATGGGAGGGTAATACTTGATCAAAGCTTGGCCAATTAGAAGCCATAACTGCAAATGACTTTTGGGTGTTTTGTTTTGTTTTGTTTCTTTTAATTTAAAAACTAGAAGAGAGTTGATTGAAGTTCCTTTCTGCCAACAACCTTGTGCAGAAATCATGCCCAATATAATGAAGCAGATGCACCAAAATAGAGGTTAGAGCTGAAAAAGAGTCCTACTGACAACTAATTGTCTTGGGCCATTCATTCCTGAAGCCTCATCAGGTCTCTCCCTATTTCCATTACAAAAGTCAGTAAGTTCCCTTTT
Source organism: Graphiurus murinus (assembly GCA_004027655.1). Taxonomy (NCBI): domain Eukaryota; kingdom Metazoa; phylum Chordata; class Mammalia; order Rodentia; family Gliridae; genus Graphiurus; species Graphiurus murinus. Next base: position 4,300 of record PVLC010021382.1, read on the forward strand.
GGCCTAAACTGGTTTGAATTAAGTTTCAGTCAACTGCAACCAGAGGAAACACAGTAAATCCCTATTCTGCATGAATTATTATGGAAATTTATATAATTAAACTAAAAAATAATCAAACTAGCTCCAAATATTTTATATAACCTGTTTTCCATAAATTGATATTGTTCAGAAATTAAATATTTTCAATATTTTCCCTGAAAATATCATTAACATTGAGGCTACTTAATATGCAAAGGTTACCTAGGAAGAGTGTCTCTGCTCGTAACAAGGGACTTATCAAATTAGTAAGCAGAATTAAAAATCATAATGAGTTCTAAGTTCTCTGACGAATACTAGGAGGCCCCATTAAAAATACTATATAAAAATATAATACTCTAATTAAAAAGACTATACTCACTGAATCTTTAAGGAAAATCACATATATTTACAAAATGAGGCCATCAATCAAGTGTCTTCTTGACACTTTAAAGTTTTAAGTTCAATATTTTTTTACTCAGTTGGCTAAAGGCTGAATTTTATTATCTTCCTATATATCATAGAACTTCTATAACAGAAAAAGCATTTAATTACAAAATGGTTATTTACACAGAATTAATGAAAAATAAATTGGTCCTGAATTAATCTTCAATAAGATCAGTGTCATCCTAAGAAATAAGAAAGACAGCCAGGTGAGGTGGCACATGCCTATAATCCCAGCTACTCCAGAGGCTAGGGTGGGAGGATTGCAAATCCAAGGCCAATCTGGACAGCTTAGCAAGATCCTTTCTCAAAAATAAAACGAGTTGAGTGTGTAGATCAGTGGCAGAACATTCATGCATGAAGTCCTGGGTTCAATCCCCAGAACAAAATAAATAAATAAATAGATGATAGATAGACAGACAGACAGATAGATAAATGGAGTTGGAGATATAGCTCAACAGTAGAACACTTGCCTAGCATATTCAAGACCCTGGGTGCAGGGAGGGAGGGAAGGAAGGAAGGAAGGAAGGAAGGAAGGAAGGAAGGAAGGAAGGAAGGAAGGAAGGAAGGAAGGAAGGAAGGAAGGATTAAGAAAGGAAAGGGGAAGGGAGGGGAGGAAGGAAGGAAGGAAGGAAGGAAGGAAAGAAGGAAGGAAGGAAGGAAGGAGTAAGGAAGGAAGGAGGAAGGAAGGAAGGAGGAAGGAAGGATTAAGAAAGGAAAGGGGAAGGGAGGGGAGGAAGGAAGGAAGGAAGGGAGAGAGAGAGATAGGAAAATGGTGGCTTGAATAATTCAAATTTAGAAATAAAGCCAGGCATGGTGGCACACGTCTGAAATCCCAGTACTTGGGAGGCTAAGACAGGAGTATCACAAGTTTGAGGACAGTCTCAGCAACATAGCAAGACTCTCAGAAATCTATCAAGACACTTTTTTAATATAATAAATAAAAAGGGCTGGGGGTATAGATCGAGGTAGAATGCCCCTGGGTTCAATCCTCAGTACCATAAAAAAAATTTTTTTTCAGAAATAAAAACAGAATCTTTGGGACTCAGTGGTAGAGCATTCATGCACAAGGCCCTAGGTTCAATCCAGTACCAAATAAATAAATATAAATTAAAAGGGTTGAGGATATAGCTCAGTGGCAGAGCACGTACCTATAAGGGGCAAGGTCCTGGGTTCAATTCCTAGCACAGGGAGGAAAGGAGGGAAGAAAGGAAAAAAAGGGAAGGAAGGAAGGAAGGAAGGAAGGAAGGAAGGAAGGAAGGAAGGGAGGGAGGAAGGGAGGGAGCAAGGAAAGAAGGGAGGGAGGGAGGACATAGCTTGGATAATTAAAATTCAGAATTAAAAACAAAATCTTTGGTACTAAATTAAATTGAATTCAGAGCCGGGCGTGGTGGCACACACTTGTAATCCCAGCATTTGGGAGGCTGAGACCGGAGGATCCAGGTTCACGGCCAGCCTCAGCTACCTACTGAGGCACTCCACAACTTAGTGAGACCCTGTTTCAAAATAAAGAATAAAAAATAGGGCTGAGGGTATAGTTCAGAGGTAGAATGCCCCTGAATTCAATCCCCAGTACCGCAAATAAATAAATAAATAAATAAATAAATAAATAAATAAATACATTGAATTCAGTTTCCAACAATCTGATGTTTTTAAAAATTTCCTGACAAATTTATTATAATGGCCAATTTCTATAATCTCATTGTTCTTATATATTTTCCTAAATGGTGTGTGCTAAGTAGCACAACTATGAATAAAAGGAAAGTAAGAAGTGAATACACATATATACTTCAAAAACAAACTTGGTAAAAACTTAGTCACCCTTGTCTACAAATTAAAATCAGTCTACTTTCGTACCTTGGGAAATTAACACAAGAAGGAAAAAGACATGGATTCTTCATATACCTCATAATTGGAGAGTTTATATACAATACACTAGTAGTTCTGTATATAAACTAATATCGTTTTATATCTAAGAAAGGAAGGAAATTAGATAGATAGATAGACAGACAGACAGACAGATAGACAGACAGACAGTTTATGTATAGAGTCGCTATGGGAGAATGCATGATAAACTAAAAAGAATGGTGGCCAGAGGCCTGGGAGAATGGTGAGTGGGACTGAGCATTATTTTTTTTATTATATAATCTTTGCACTGTTGGAAGATTTGAATGAATATAATTCCATTCACAAAAATAAATTTAAAATAAGAGGCATAAACCATGTATACAAATAACTCTTACACAAAGAAGATATGTAAATCACATGAAAAAGAAACAAAGTACACTCAATATTCAAAGGATAAGAGATCCTATTCATCTGTGGAAACAGGGAAACTGTCGATAAAGAGGCAGTACATGAGGTGGATCTTAAATGATGGATAAAATACACATATAACAGAAATCATTCCAGGGAAGAAGATACTTGAGTATAGATACAAAGTCAGAAGGGATGAGACATGTTTAGGAAAACATTAGTTTAGGAAATTTGGCCATATAGAAGGTGATATATCCTTTTTCTGTGGGTTTTTTTTTTTTTTTTTTGCGGTACTGGGGATTGAACACAGGGGCATTCTACCTCCGAGCTACACCCCCAGCCCTATTTTTTTTTTTTATTCTTTATTTTGAAACCGGGTCTCACTAAGTTGCGGAGTGCCTCACTAGGTAGCTGAGGTTGGCCGCGAACCCGGATCCTCCGGTCTCAGCCTCCCAAATGCTGGGATTACAAGCGTGCGCCACCACGCCCGGCTTCTGTGGGTTTTTAACAAATTACCATACAGTTGGTGACAACACAAATTTATCATCTCACAATTTCTGTGGTCAGGAGTTTGCTAGGCCCCTGCTCAGGGTTTCACTAGGCTGGCAGAGCTATGATTTCCTCTAAAGTATAAGGTCCTCTTCCCAGATCACTGGTTGTTGGCAGAATTCACTTCCTTGCAAAGCTAAAACTGACATACCCCACTGTTCGCTACTGATGGCCAAGAGCCACTCTCAGTTCCTAGATGCCATCTGTGACTCCTTGCCAAGTGGTCCCTTGATAGACCCTCTGGCTCCTAAGCTTTGGATCTTTCTAGCTTTAGGAAAGATCCAGGCCCACCCAGATAAAGTCCCTTTTGAGTAACTTAATCAACTGCTTCATAACCCAATGACAGGTGTGATGACTCATCATATTCACAACTTCTGCCCACACTTAAGGGAAGAGGATTATACAGGATGTGTGCTCCAATGGGTGAGAATCTTGGGAGACATAAGAATTCTGCCCAGCATAGGTGGTAAAAGAAGATATAAACAAAAATTCGCCAAAGCTATGCCAAAATTCAATTACTTTTCCCTCCTGTATTTCTGTGCCCAAAGATGATGTTACTTGTAAAATATATGCATAATTACAGTTGCAACTGAGGATCTTCCCACATTTGGTAACCGCTTATTCTTTGACTATTGGCAGTAGTCACTTATTACAAGGCCTATTTTACTAACAGGGAATAGACACCTTACCTTCACAGTCTTTTATTCAATATGAACCGTTCCTACCTCTGACTGCTGTAGTCTTGGTTGGCTTGTCTGTTACTCTTAAACTAATGAATTTTTTTTTTTTTTTTTTTTTTTTTTGCAGTACTGGGGATTGAACCCAGGGGCATTCTACCTTTGAGCTATACCCCTAGCCCTATTTTTTATTCTTTATTTTGAAACAGCATCTCACTAAGTTATGGAGTACTTCACTAGGTAGCTGAGGCTGGCCTCGAAGCCGGATCCTCTGGTCTCAGCCTCCCAAATGCTGGGATTACAAGTGTGTGCCACCATGCCCGGCTAATATGAAATTTATTAAGGTTCTACCTCATTCATGAAGACCTAGCATTTTTGTTGCATATTTCCCCCTTATCAGTCTTTCTGGTCTGGTGTTAATTCATGCTACAAAAACATTTTTTATGTACTTTATGTTTTATCTTGCCCTCATCTTAACTATCCAAGAAGAATTGCAAACAGTTTAGCTTTGATGTAAACAAAATGTCAGTTCTGCAGCCAAATTAATAAGTATATACAATGAATATTTCTACAATGCTGAATATGACTATTTAGGAACACAAGTCATAAGTGATAGAAATATCTACTTCTCCTTTGATCTGGCAGCTTATATTCTTCCCACAGACAACAATTAAAAGCCCCTTGATAATTTTGCCTGCTGATTGGGAAGCCAAGTGTTATGCTCATAGAGGAAGAACTAGAACACCATGAAAAGCCAATTTATACAGCTGTTAATCTAACATGACAATGCCACATGAGTTCCAGAACTTCAGACAACTATCACATTGCTACATTGATTTAACAAGGTGATCTGTGTCCTCCAAATTTAAATAGAGCACTAGTATGACTTCTTTTGAGAAAGGAGGTACAGATGCTCCTTGAGCTAAGATGGGATTACATCCCAGTAAACCTACTGTAAGTTTACTAAGTTAAAAATGTATTTAATATACCTAACATAGTACCATAGCCTACCCTATCTTAAACATGCTCAGAACATTAACATTATACTAAAGTTGAGCAAAATTATCTTACGTAAAGCTACTTTAAAACAAAGTGTTGAATAGCCCATGTAATTTTATTAAATACTATAAAGTAAAAAAAAAAATGATTGCACAGATACACCTTCACACTACCATAAAGCAAAAAAATCCTAAGTCAAACCATTGTCAGAGACTATCTACATTTATTTTAAATTACTATTTTATGGCAGAAATTATAAAATAGACATTTATAGCAATAATTAGAATAGCTCCAATTCATAAACAATTGCTTTCAACTTGCAAATGGTCAGATTATTAAGCCACATACAAGTGTTTCAGCTTTCTTTGCTAGTGGCGTTTTATTTTGTTTTGTTCTGTTTTGTTTGTGGTACTGGGGATAAACTCGGGGGCATTCTACCTCTCAGCTCTACTCCTAGCCCTATTTTTTATTCTTTATTTTTAAACAGTCTCACTAAGTTGCAGAGGGCCTCACTAAGTAACTGAGGTTAACTATGAACCCGTGTTCCTCCTGTCTTAGCCTCCCAAGTACTGGGTTTACAAGTGTGGGCCACCACACTCAGCTTGCTAATAGTTTTATAGTCTTATAAGCCTCCAAATATGAACTGAGTTCCTGCTAAGAGTAAGATACTGTCTTATATTAGAGTGATGGTAGAGAACAAAAGATACAGAATGAATCAAACATAAGTCCTGGTCTCAAGTTATCTATAATAACTGATAAAGAAGATCCTGAGGGCAAAGTCAACCCAATTTTCTTTTCGCTTCCTGGGCAGACAGACTCCTAGGGTAACCCCCATCACCCCCAGCTCCTCATGTTCACACCTTTGTGGGCCTCTTCCCTTGAGTATGGGCAGGACTTGTTGCTCGTTTCTAACCAAAGAACACAGCAAAGGTGACAGGATGTATGTGTTACATGTACATAATTATGTGGTTATGTCACATAAGCTATAGCACCTATCTTGGAAACTCCACTGTGTCTATCATCTTAGCCCACAGAAACTGAGAGACAATAAATACATCCTGTTTGAAGCCACTAAGTTTTCGCTGGCTTTGAGGAAGTGAGTGGTCATGATAGGGAACTCCATGTGGCCAGAAACTGCAGCTTTCCAGATGCCGAAGCTGGGCCCACACAAGAAACTAAAATCCTCAGTCCTCGAACCACAGCAACCCAAATTCTGCCAACAACATCTCCCTCCCTAGTCAAGATTCGGTTGGAAACTAAGTCCTGGAAACACCTTGATGGAATCCTTGTGAGACACTGAGCAGAGGACTCAGATAAACTGTGCCTATCATCTTGGCCCACAGAAACTGAGAGACAATAAATACATGCTGTTTGAAACCACTAAGCTTTTGGTAATATTATTACACAGCAACAGGTAACTAATATACTTTCTCCTTCATATTAATCAAACTTCTAACAAACCATAAGAGGTAAATTCAAGTATGCTAAACATCAGATCACCAAAGTCAACATAAAATCCCCACACTACCAACTGGAGGGAACCAGAATCGATTACCAGGGGGATAAGCTCTGCGGCAGAGCATTTGACTGCAGAATCCTTTGCACAGTCACACTCTGTTAAGACTCAAGCTCCAATTTACTGTCAATATTGCCAGAAAGGCCAGTCTGGCTGCCTGATTAGTGGGTCAAAAACTAAAGATCAGCTGCTTATTCTTGCCTTGGACATTCTCAGAGAGCAAGACCTTTCGTTTCCTAACTAAATGCTCAATGAGCCATCAGGCATGAGAGATAGGAAGGGAAATTTTGAAGAGTCGGGGGGCATCACAGAGGTCAGAAGAAAGGGCAAGCTCACTTACTCATCATTCCCACTTACTCAAAGAAAGCAAAAATGTATATGTCTAGTAAAATACGGCTATTTTCTTTCATATCTAAAAATCACTTTTTCTTAAATGCTGATTGGCCCATTTGGGGAGACACATTCATTATAAGTGAACCAGAGTAGCCAACGTACGTTCCAATGGTCCTCGCCATCACTCAGAAGTCCCATTATCACAGGCTTATTGTAGTACAAACATTTCCACCCAAGGAATGGAAGTGATGTATTAGCACAATTTTATCAGGATTGTAAATGTAACTAAAAACAAACAATTAACAAGATTTGTTTTTATAATTCAACTGAGAGAAGCAGAAAAAGTACTCAGCTGTCACTGTCTTTATTTAATACTCATTTGAGTAAAATCAGATTGTTATTTGTTGTAAAACATAAGATGTGGGACAAAATACATTCCTGGAGTAATAATGTAGTTTTCTCCTTTATAAAAAGAAGAAATATATGATTTTGTTTAATTTTCAATATGTAGGAAAAATAAAATCAATAATCTACTTCCAAATGTGTGGCTAACAATATTAACTTTGTACATTTAAAAGAGTTATTTTTAAGCCAGGTGTGGTGGTACAGGCTTATAATCTCAGTCCTTGGGAGGCTGAGCCAGGAGGATCGCAGGTTCAAAGCCAGCCTCAGCAATTTAGTAAGGCTCAACAACTTAGCAAGACTCTGTTTCCAAATAAAAAATAAAATAGGGGGTGTAACCCAGAGGTAGAAGGTCTCTGGGTTCCATCCCTAGTACCACAAAAAAAGAGAGAGAGTTATTTTTTGCATAGCCCTGTAATCCCAGTACTTGGGAAGCTAAAAAAGGAAGATTACAGGTTCAAGGCCAGTCTCAGTAACTTAGCAAAGTCCCTTGGTAATTTAGTGAGACCATGTTTCAAAACAAAAAATAAAATAGGACTGGGAGTATATAGCTTACAGGTAGAATACCTCCTCCAGTACCAAAAAAAAAAAAAAAAAAAAAAAAAGTTATTTTAATTTCCTTCAATTATACACAATGTAAAAGAGACTTTTTGCAAATCATTAACAGTTAAGATGTACTTTCCTAGATAGGGATGGTGGCACATGCCTGTAATCCTAGTACTTGTTGGGGGGGAGGGGAGCTGAGACAAAAGAATCACAGGTTCAAATCCAACCCCAGCAATTTTGCAAGACCCTCAGCAATTTAGCAAGACCCTATTTTAAAATAAAAAATAAAATAGAGCTGGGGGTGTATCTTGGAGGTAAAACACCCCTGAGTTCAATTCCCAATAACTAACACACACACACACACACACACACACACACACACACACACACACATGTACTTTCCTTGACAATTTAGTTAGATAAAATAGTCATAGCTGTCTCAGAAAATCATTCCTGTAACATTAGTAAATGCATAAGAACATTTTCAAAAATTGCAGGAAATAAAAGCAAAATAATTGGAAAGAATACACATTTACTTTGAGTAAAGTTTCATGCATGCCTAGAGATGATTGTGCAAAGCAGCTTGATACACACCCCACAGTGCCTCGGGGCATCTCTCTCTGAATACCCTGTTTATGAACATCTGGGTCAGTCCTCTGGCTGAAACAAGTATCCTAAATAGGGCAAAAGAATAAATGAAATATGTAGTAATGTAAACCATTACATCTTCCAGATACATTCAGGCACTAAGTATAACAATGTTTAAAAAAAAAAAAAACAGCATATAGAAGCTGAAAATGAAACAAAATATATATATATAGGGCTTCTGGCAAAAAAAAATAAAAATAAAAGGCCAAGTCAGGGATAAGATTCACATATTATTGTCTCTCCTGCTACTTCTAGTTATAGGTAATATTTGATGACTCAAACTCATGAACACAGTCCCTGGTACAAAGCAAACAAAGTGATACTCAGAATAAATACTAGAAAATATTGATCCACAACACAACTTATTTATTAATATCCAACTTGCTAAAGATACTGAGACAAGCAAATTTGAGTTAAAGTGATTCAAATTACACTAACAATCTAAATACCTTGTCAGAGAAAGCATATTGCCATATTATAGTACAAAGCAAAAACTAAAGTGAATCATGAGAAGAAAAAGTGACACCAAAGTTTAGAGAGAAAAAGATGGCTTCCAGCTGACATAAGAAAAGGCACTGTAGAGGAAGGGGCATTTGAGATGGGTTTTAAAAGACAGACAGAATTTGAAAATGTAGAATATGATAGGCTTCATTTCAAAAAAGAGAACAGCATATGCCTTCATAAGCCCCATGAAATAATTATACATGTGATTATTTATTTAACAGCTCACTCCCTGACTAGGCTTCAAGTTCTGAGAAGGCTGAGACTACCACTTTTTCAGTGGTCTCCACAATACCTAACATAGTGTCTGGTATATAACAGATGTCCAACAAATTGTTGCTCAAGGAATAAACACAGGCAGAAAAGGATAGGATGAATTGTTCCATTTGCATAGTAAATAAAAAAGAAAAAGACATGAAGATGAAAGGACCATTGGGGTCAAAATCATAGAAGACCATGAAAATCAAACTGATGAATTTTTACTTGACTGTAATAAGTCACTGAAGATCTCCATGGAGTGTAAAAAGATAAGGAGCTCTGCACTTTAGAAAATACATCTAAAAGCAAGGCATACAGCAGATTACACATAAAAGACAATGAAAGTAATCAGATTATTACAAGAATCCATATCAAAGATAACAAAAAACTGGACTACAACAAAATGGTGGGGATAGAATAAAAAAATAACCACAGAAATATTACACAGATAAAACCAATAGGGTACTCAGTCATCCAATCAACAAACATCTTTTGAATACCTACCTACTATGTATCCACTAGACACTGCTAGGAGCTGGAGTTAGGAAAAATAAATAAGCCATAATCCTTTACCTCAAAGAGCAGTCTCTGAGTCATCTCAATGGGGAAAACTGATTGAAGAAAGGGAGAAGTTGGGACCGCTCATGTTTTGGCCAAGAGAATGGCAGCACCATTCAAAGAATAGAAGAACAGAGTAGAAGGTAAGGAAGAGGAGATTGTCAGTTGATGTACTGGCCTTGTGTAGAATATTCAAGGGAAAGTGTTCAACAAGAGCCAGGCGTGGTGGCGCACGCTTGTAATCCCAGCATTCGGGAGGCTGAGACCGGAGGATCCGGGTTCACGGCCAGCCTCAGCTACCTAGTGAGGCACTCCGCAACTTAGTGAGACTCGGTTTCAAAATAAAGAATAAAAAATAGGGCTGGGGGTATAGCTCGGAGGTAGAATGCCCCTGAGTTCAGTCCCCAGTACCGCAAAAAAAAAAAAAAAAAAAAAAAAGAAAGTGTTCAACAAGTAGCTGTGAATTCTAAGACTAGAGAATAGAACACAGGTTAGGGCTTGTGGCTTGAGAAATATCTAGCATAAATATGAGAGTGGAAAAGACAAAAAGGGTAGAACCTTGGAGACTATTCATACTTAACGAGAGGAGGGAAGATGGAGAAAGAAAAGAAAATTATTTAAAAGACAGAAGAAAGCAACCAGAGAGACAGAGGATCATCGAAACAAAGGGAAGGGTATCTGGAAGCATGGATCATCAACAGCATTAGTTGCAACAAAAAAATTATGAAAAATCTGGACTGAGAAAAAGGCCACTAGGTTTGTGAACAACAACAACAATAACAAAAATACATTAGTGACTTTTTAGAAAACCACAATGCAGTAAGGGAAATTCAGTTTGCAAGAGGTTAACGTATCAGTAAGTGTGAGATAGTGGACAGCTGTAACAAATGACTCTCCTGAAGTCTCACAGTGAAGAAAAAGAAAATGATGCTATAATCAATAGCTGGAGGGAACATCAAGGAGGAACATGTTATTTTTAGGTTAGGGAAAGACCATCCGAGCAAGTCTTTATTGGTGGGAAGGGGAAGAGGAAGAAAATAAAAGCAACATTTTTTTAGAACAGGGGAGAGCAGAGAGGAAAAAGCTAGTAAAAACACAAATTAAAAGATGTATAAAATACTTATTTATTCAATAAACATTTACTGAGTGCTCACTATAAACTAAAGTTGGAAAATACACACTAGAGAACAAGACAGATATGGCCTTGTCGAGCAAAAAGTCTATTAAGCATCCAAAGGAAATGCAGAATGCCTTCATCCCTGCCCATCCTGGGTGGGTACCTGACAGACACTCTGGCTAGAATTGATCCCACCACCAGCAAAAAGGGATGACCCCGGATGGCCTCAAAATCAAAATAATTTTGCCTATCCTATCAGGATATTTGATTCAGAAATGAGTACAGAATCCAAATTAGTCCTATCCATAGGAAACATGGGACTTTGATTTAGTGCATAAAAGGGACAATTCTGAATGACAAGATGTACTGGATGAAGTCCGGAACTACTGCTCCTATTTTGCTACCTAAAAGAAGCCAACTTGTAATAAAGAAACATAGAGGAAGACAAAGCTGAAAGAATTACGGATTTAAAAAAAAAAAAAAATGGTACTCTGATCAAACCACATCTGAAACCCATACTTTCCCTGGCCTTTTCAGTCACATTATGTAATAAATCCCTCTCTTTCTTTAAGGCCATTTAAATAGTTTTTTGATAAATGCAAGCAAAAAGCATCCTAATTGCAAATTAGATGTCACTGTAGGTACATGGTTATAAAAATGTAGCACAAAATAGAACTTGCCCAGTGTAGTTATTAGACCGTGTCCTTTCTATTATCTTCTGGCTTTAACAGCCCATGGTTCTAGGCTATCAAACCCCAAATGTCCCTTCTCTTATAGTCCTTTCTAGACCCTTCCCCACTCTTCTTCCCAAGGCAGTTCTCTCTTATCAATCCCTAAGCCCTCATAGGTGTTGGCATCCTGGGAGAAGCAGGGTGCCCTTCCTTTCAAAATCTACCACATATTCATGTCCCAGAATCAAGTGAAAGAGGACTAAGACTTCAACAACAGCCAACAATAAGGGGCTCCTTAGGCTTGGGCCCAGATAATGTCCTTTCTGCAATTTTGTTCCTGTGAATTTCCATCTTTTCCTATCAGCCTCCTTGACTTCTCTTCCTTCAAGACCAGACATGCAAAGCATCTCCTTCTGGAAGTCCTTGCATTGCCTTTTCCCACTGGCCCTTGGATCCAGCTTCCTTGGGGTTCCCATGACACTCAATACACATCTCCTCCCAGACACTCAGACATGTAAAAGAACTAGATACAAAGTAATGGTGTTTCCACTGGCCAGTGCTGCAGTTTATTTTATCTATGCATAACCAACATTGGGAGGTAAATGAATGTCATCTCTGTGACACAGAAAAATGAGTGCTGGACTCGAAGGCAAGACATATGGCTTCCAAGTATGATGGGACTTCTCACAAGTTGCAGCTCCTCCCCAAGATCCTTAATCCATGAAGACTTTGTGAGATTAAGAAACATATCTGAAAAGTACTATAGTCCTTTGAAAATGATACCTATGCATATTTTGATTGAATACTATGGGTGTTCAGAGGAGGTAAGCAATGCCTTTTTGCTTGGGAAGAATTGAAGACATGGGTAAGTGAAAAACTCACGGAGATGTCCTTTAGGTTGACCTTTATCAATAAGATTTAGACATGCTATAATGGAAATAGGGTTGGAGACGTAGCCAGGTAAAGGAAGACAAATGCTGAGAACTCAGCATTAATTTAGCAGGAAATTTTATTATGTGTCAACCACTGCTTTAAGTGCCAGAGATACAGCAGTGAACAAGATAGACAGAGTCCCTACCTTCAGAGGGCTTACATTCTAATTGGAAAAAATAAAATTAATAAATAAATATAAAAAATGATTTCTGATAGTGATAAGCGATTTCAAGATGATAGGTTATGGTGACTGGATGGGAGATAGTCCAGATAAAACAATAAAGAAGGCCATTCTGACATGATCTGTGAAGAAAGCAATGAAATAAAGTAGCTGAGCTAAGGAAAATGAATGGCAAAGGAAACAGCAAGTGCAAGGATGAAAGCAGCATACCTAAGAAACAATAAGGTGTCAATTTGAATTGAAAGTATAGTAGTAGATGATCCTAGAAAACCAATTTGGTGCTGGAATTAGAAAACCTCAAATACCAAATTAAGATGGGTGTATATCATTCTTCAGAAGTAATTTTCTCATGCTATCATGAACCAGCTCTGCCATGCAGGTCTTCAGGGATGCCTACACATACTTCTAATAAAGTAGGTTGACTTTGGTGAAAGTCAAGGGCACTTGATCCAGAGTACCAAGGTAGCAAGGCAAAGGAAGCTATGGGATTATTTGTGATGTTTTATATAGAATGTCTGAGCAGAAAGTAATCCAACTTACCTTCTACAATGAATGAAGAAATGAAGTCCACCCAGGGAAGGAAACCAAGGCCTGGGATGGATGAGAATAGAAGTCGTAACTAATGTTCACCAATACGTGGTCCTCTACTTCTGGGTGCACAGGAATGATAAGGTGTTATTTGGGGCCAAAGCGTTTAATTGCTGCCTTGGCAATCACTTGTTAGCATGGAGGTGCCACAGACCTGCAGTAATGAATATGGAGCCCTCACCTAGAGGGAAGTAGTCAGGGAGAATCACCCAGATCTACAGCAAATTTGCAAAACAAAGAAAACTCAGGTTGGGTTACATCACTGAGATAGTTGAGGGTTGTTTGTTATGAAAGGATAACCTAACCTGTAATGACCAGTGAAGAATATAGACAGAATAACCAAAAAGAAAAAAGATAGATTGGCTGAGTGGGAAGAAGAAGAGAGAAGGGCAATACTACTCAATGTCTGTGACAAACTGTATTTTTTGTCCCAATTCTCCAGCCTTTCCTCTATCAATGACTCTTATCAAATATGTAACTTTGCAGTTCTTTTTCCTAAATGAATGGCATATGTAATTCCTAGTGCTGGCTGCAATAACAAAGTACCATAGACTGGGTGGTATAAAGCCCAGAAACTTAAATTCTCAGAGTTCCGGAGGCTGCAAGTTTGAGATCAGGGTCCAGTAGAGTCAAGTTCTGCTGAGAGCTCTCTTTGTGGCTTGCAGATAGCCACCTTCTCAATGTATGCTCACATGGTAGAGACAGCAAGCTCTCTGCTGTCTCTTCAAATAAAGGCACTAATCCCATCATGAGAGCCATATTCTCATGACCTAACCTAAGCCTAAGTGTCTCTCAAAGTTTCCCTCTTCAAATACCATCATATTAATTATGGCTTCAGCATGGGAATTTGCAGGAGTACACAGTTCAGTCTGTGTAGAGTGTATTTTCCCACTCTTTGGTCTGTTTCTCCTACTCCACAATTATGGATTATGGCAGGAAGTATACATTTAAAGTTAAAAAGAAGCCAAGTATGGTGGTGCATGCCCAGTACTTGGGAGACTGAGACAGGAGGATCGTATGTTTGAGGACAGCCTCAGTAACATAGTGAGACTCTCAACAACCTAGCGAAAATCTATTTCAAAACAAAAAATAAAATCAGTCTGGGGATGTAGCTCAGAGGTAGAATGACCCTGAGTTCAATCCCCAGTACCACACACAAAATAAAGTAAGTAAATAAGTAAAAGGGGGAATCCAAACATTTTTTAAAACTCTGAAGATTTTAAATATCAGAATCTTATTTTATGCAAATTATTAATAATTATAATGGAAAGAAATCAAGGAAAAAGTATGCCACCCTAGCCAAAGAATAAAAGGATACTTTTCTTGGAGATTAAAAATTGAAAAAAGGGGAGAAAGCAGAGGCAAAAGACAACACTTATGCCAGCTATTTACTTTGCCAAAATTAGTATCATTTTAATTTAGATACAAAGAGACATATTCTCATATTCTGGGTTCTTTGAAAAAGTTCTTCCAGATGGTTACACCTCCCTGGAGTGACAGCACCCGCGTAGCCCTGCACATATTGGGAATTCAATTAAACACTGCTGACCATCTGATTGAGAATTCAGAGCCTGGAGTAGCTGACTCAATATAAACATATGGCTTAGTTCCCATCAAAGAAAAAAATCAAGCCACTGTATTCCCCTCCCCAACATTGCACCTCCTTTGCAATATGGGAGAAAACAGAAGTAAACTAACAAAAATAGATCATGTAACAAAGATTAGGGAACAGGCTAACTGTAGAATGCAAAATTTCTCTAATTTTGTCATAAAATCAGAATTCTTTAGCTAAGCATCAATGCTGTAGGTATATTCTTCTTAATTCAGTTCAATCAGATCAATAATTACTGAGCACTGCTTCAGCATTCTGAAAATGAAGAAGACAAAAACTGAACCAATTTGCTAAGGGTTGGGAGATAAGAGAAGTACTCAAATGACTATAATGTGAAGCTGAATGGCATTTAACTCTTAAGAGAGAAGTGAAGGAAAGAAAACAAAACTAACTACTTTCAACCCTCTCAAGAACCACATGATGTATTTATAGATAAGAAAACCAAAGGCTCAGGCAGATTTAATTTTTTTTTTCATGATTACATAGCAAGTAGATGACAGGGTATAGATTCAAATTCAAGACTGATTCCAAAACTCAGTCTTGGGGGGAGGGGAGGCAGGGTGATGCTAGTCACTCTGGTTGGCTAAATGGACAGGAGTTTGGATGCTGGTGAAGAAAAACGAGCCATAAATTCTTAGAAGAGCAATTATTTCAGCTAGAACTTGGAAAGAAATAAGCTAAGATAGTAAAGAAGGAGAACATTCCCAAGGAAACAGAGTAAGGCACAAAAGCAAGAAATCAGAATCAGCATCTGGAGAATGGTGAGTGGTTCAGATAAACTGCATAGCAAACTCTCTATAAATAGATTGGGAGCACATTCTGGGGTCCAAATGCTGAGGTTAAGAGGATACTGTGAAAGTGTAGGCAAAAGTCTAAACTAGGACCTCAGCAATTAAAAAGGGGGTTAATATGATGAGCAAGATGGAAAAATAATGTATGTTTAGTCTGTAATTAATAAAGACAACAAAAAAAGGCAAGTAAGTCTGGAAAAAAAGAAGCTTGGATTAGGAAGGGAGAATCATTCCTGTCCCGCCCCCTACTGCCTTCTAGTCCAGAGGTTAGCAAACTGTGGCCCACAGACCAAATTCAGTCCACCATCTGTTTTTTGTAAATAAAGTTCTATTGGACCATAGCCATGGCCATTCACTCATGAATTGTTAATAGCAGCTTCATCCTACAATAGTGAAGACTGTATGGCCAAAAAAATAATTTAAAATATTTATCTTCTCTCCCTTTACAGAAAAAAAAAAATGTCAATACTTACTCTAGTCCCATATTCTCATACCATGTATAAACCACTGTTCCAACTCTTGGTAGTTTGATCTGGCTTATATGGATAGTTCTTAGTTGATCTTAGTTGATCAATTTTTGAGATGGTCATTTTAATTCATATTAGAGTAACTAAAACTTTGGCTCTGTTAATATCATCAGTCCCCTTTCCTTTCTCTCCACTTCCCTTTCCCGTCACATACACTTTCTTCTGTCCATATAAATAATGGATTTAAATCAGTAGTCAGAGCTAGGCGTGGTCACACACACGCTTGTAATCCCAGTGCTTAGGAGGCTGAGACAAGAGAATCGCAGGTTCGTGGCCAGTCTCAGCTACTTAGTGAGGTCCTTCGCAACTTAGTGAGACCCTGTTTCAAAATAAAGAATAAAAAATAGGGCTGGGGGTGTAGCTCAGAGGTAGAATGCCCCTGGATTCAATCTCTAGTATAGCAAAAAATAAATTAGTAGTCAGTGTTTATAAAATTATGACTATAAAAAATATTCTTCATTGCCAAGTCAAATAATATAATATGACCTTTCCATGCTTATAAAATGTTTTCATTTGCTGAAGTTAACAATTCTCATTTGTTTCACTTGCTTATTTTTCCATTTACCTACAGCTATTTTTCCCATGTCTAACATATGTCAACTGTCAGTTTTTTTCCCATATGTTCAAACATAACATACACTTCATTGCTTCTAGTCATTCCACCCCAACCCTCCTATAGCTCTCCATTATAATCCCCCCCACACACACATACACACACACATACACACACATTTGGACTACTGGTTGCTCTTGAAGCACAGTGACCAGCTGCTTTCCTGGAAATTCTTTTCTCTGCCCGGGAATATTGAATCCTTTGTTTCCTGCATCCTATGTCCTCCTTATTTTCTCCCTTGTTTTATGCTGTTTTGTTTTGTTTTGTTTTGTTTTGTTTTGTTTTGTAGTATTGGGGACTGAACTCAGGGCCTTGCCCAGGCTAGGCAAGTTCTGTCACTGAGCTACATACTTAGTCCCTTTGTTTTGTGATAATTCATCCTCTAGAAGGTTTCAATAAAAGGATACAAGACGTATTTTTTAAATCCTTCTGTTTCTTAGAATTTCTTTATTCTATCCTCATATCTAATTGATAGTTTGAACTGAATAGAGGAATCTAAGCTGAAAATGATTTTTTACTCATAATTTTGAAAGCACTATAACACAGTTTTCTATCAAGTGTTACTCTGAAAAGTTTGATACCTTTCTGACTTCCATTCATCTCTATATGACTGCTTTTATATTTTATTTCATTTTATACTCCCTCCACAAAGCTTTTAGGATTGTATTTTAATCCAAGATGTTCTCAAATTTCAGAATATGAATTGTAAGTCTTTTCTTATTCACTGTGCTAGATACTTGGAGAGCCTTTTCACTCTGGAGACTTGCATCCTCCAGTATTGGAAATTTTCTTATATTTCTTTGATACTCCATTCCTTTGTCTTGTTCTCTATTTGTATCAGTTGTCTATTGCCAAAATAATGCCACATAACCAATCATCCTAAAACTCAGTGGTAGGTGGGTTAGTATTAAGTCACAAATGTCAAGGTGAGTAAAAATTTTAAGGAAGAAGCGGTCAATATTAAATGCTGCTGAGAAACAGGATGATGAGTGGGAAGGACATACATTTGGTGATGAGGAAGATTAACTATGACCTTTAAGAGAGTTGTTTCAATAGCATATAAATGCAGAAGATAAAGGAGAAGGTAGTAAAGTAGTATGTATTGGTTCTTCTTTTTGTTGTTGTTGTCATTGTTCCAGATAATCTGATAGTGAAGAGGATTGGAAACAAGATTTAAACAATCCTAAGCTAAAGTCAAGAAAAGATTTTTGAGTTTTGGCTCATTAGTTAAGAAAAAGAAAAACCTGGTCAAGAATGCAGAAAGAAAGATTCGAGGAGAGAATGAAAAGTGCAAAGACAAAAGGAAAATTAAAAGGTAATTAATAAAAGTTTGGAGGAGAAAGGAAGAATGTGTAACTTTGGGCACTGGAGCAAATGTTCTCCTTAGTAGGAAGGAGGGGCGTTCTTACCATGGGGAAGAGATACAATGAGAGAAAAAAATAAAACTAGAGGCAGAGATACACAGGACAAAACTCTAAAAAGCTCATGCCCAAATGTCCTCAATCTCAAATAAGAAACCAGTTTATCTGCTGAGAATGACTACACAAGAATACATTTTATGGAGAGTGGAAAAGGTTTAGAACAGCTGCTCTGGCAAGTGTACTAGAGAGTTTATGATGTCAAGCGATCCAGAAAAATATACTCCAAGTTAAAAAAAAAAATCTAACTTTTTATATTACTTAAAGGATTTCCTTTATTATTTTATTTTAAAATGAAATAGAAAAAAGAAAGCTAATAAAAATAAATCTTCAATCCAAGAGATCTTTCAACATTTATTCCTTGCTAATTTCAGAGTAACCAAGTCCTAATTCCAAGTTAATTAAACCTTCTAACTAACTTTCAAAGTTCTCCCCATCCTATGCCTAAATATATCAACTCCAATACCTTTCTCCAGACACTATTTCTCCACTACAATCTGAAATAGTTCACATTTCCAAGCATACTTCACATTTGCAAATGCAAAGGCTATTGTTTCTTGGAATTTATTTCATCTCTGCCAATCTGTGTTCACAATTAAATTACTTTTGGTCCTGATTCATTTTCAAATTCATATGAAAGATTTTAATATTTACAGATCTTCTTACAATCACTGTTTCCTTGCCCTTTTCTTCAGCCAGCAATAGCCACTTCATTCATATACCTTTAAAGCATTGGCTTTCAACTAGAAGCAATTTTGCCTCCTAGGCAACACTTAATAAGGTCTGGAGGTGTTTATCTGACATCTAGTGGACATAGGACTGGGATGCTGCAATCCTACACACAAAGGACAGCCCCTCCCCCAACAAAGAATTATCTGGCCCAAATGTCAATAGTGCCAAGTTTGAGAAGTTCTGTTCAAAGGCTACTTCACTTATATTCTAAGACCTATAAATAGCTCAACAATCAAGTAAAGCTTGCCTTTGGCTCAAGCTCACTCTCTCTCCTGCTCTCTGACCTCATTCTGTTCCCAGGCCCATTGTTTGCCTTGACCATTGAGATTTTGCTATTCTCCCAGCAATGCTGTGACAAATTGACCCTCAGGTTCTTAGCTCTCTCCTGATATCTGACACGTAAGACACTATCACCTCTGAAGTTCCAAAACTTACCAGGCTTATTTCCATGAAAAATGGGAGGACTTTAACCCCTTATTTTCTGAACTTAGATTTTTACACAGTCTGGACTCCAACCGACCTGACTAATCGTAATCACCTACTGCTCCCTACACCCCAGGGTGATGACATGATTTGACACTGCACATCAGAGCAGCCTTTAAAAGGCCTTTTCTGTCTAACTTTGGAGTTCTGGCATTCCATCTCTTCTCTCTGGAGTCACCTACGGGGTTGTTGCCTATCTTTAGAACAACAATTCACAGGTTTAAGAGCTCATTATATGGTCATTGGAGGACTACAAGAACCAATAACCTGCAGGCTTAAGTTACAACCAATATACATTTAGATTGACTGAGTTCCAGATCCTACAGTTCTTTCATTCAGTCACCAAAATATTTATTGAAGGATTGTGCCAAGAATGGGGGGGGGGATGAAAAATAAAGACATAATTCCTATCCTTAAATCTCTTACAACTAAGTAAGTCAGCTATACAATCAGATTATCCCTATTCTATAGCTAAAAAAGAAAGAAAAAAAGAAAGAAAATCTTCCCTCACAATTGACAAAAATAACAGTCTCAAAATAAAAGTATGCTGGATGGATGAGTGAGCAAATGAACAAGCAGATGGATAAATGAGAAACCAAATATCAAACAAGTTTTTGGGGGGTCTTGGGCAATGTGTTACATCATGTAAATGAGAGCTTCATTATGCTACTAAATCTCCTTTTCCTTTCATCTCCCTTAAATGTCATTCTCACTCTAAATGCTAATTGGTTTAGCATATATAACAAATTAATCTGGGTGGCAAAATAATTCTACAACACAATCCATGCTGGAAAATCTTTGCTTCTCAGTTTTACAAATAACAAAACCTCTAAAAAGATCCATCTCACCAGTCCGCACAGACCAGCAATGGGATTGGGCTAAAATGCATCATATACAGCTTCTCCTGATGCTTACGACCAGTGTCCACCTGACTGGTCAGTGCTTGTGCCTTACCAATCGTTAAACAGCTGCTATGGTTTAGATGTGTCTCCCAGGGCCCACGTGCTATTGGCTTAGTCCCCAGCTATGCTGCTACTAGGAGGTGGTAAAGCTGTTACCAGAATCCTAGACCAGAAGAAACCTAACTTTCTGGAGTCTCAGGTCCAGTCACTAGCCACAGAAACTAAATGGGGGAAAAAGTAAAAAGGGGGAAGGGGTAAGCAAGAAAGGAATTTATTTAATATAGTTATACACAGGTAAGACAAGGGGGATCAAGCATCCACAGACCTGTCTTCTGGAATACTGACATGAGCTTCAAGTTTACAAGTTTAAATAAAAGAAGAAATAGAGCAGTAGGCAAAAGGTATGCATAATTAAACATGATTAAACAGTCTTGATCAAACTGTGATCTGAATGAGTATTATTTCAGTTCTGGTTCTGTAATAATCTGGTGAAGTCTTATCACTTGACAGGGCAACTCAGTTCCTATCGGATAATTAATCTACTTAGGGGGTCAGCCTCTCAGTTTCCATCATGGGGGTGATGGTTCCCACGTAGGAGGGCAGTCTCATCATGGGATGATGTGCCTAGAAGACTGGCTGTTTTGGTCAGGTTTAGGGCAATAACGAGACTTCCAGACACCTCTCTGGAATGTCTGGAACAAGACATCGTAAAAGCTGGTTGGCAATCTGTTGGTTATTATAATGTCCCTGAAAAATGTGAAAATACTTTAGTTACTCTTATCTTGGTGTCTTTAGCCTTGAACAGAGAGGATTACCAATTTTAGAAAAATGTTCCTTAAGCTAGGTGTGGTGGTGCACACCTATAATCCCAGTACTTAGGAGGCTGAGACAGGAGGATCACAGGTTCAAGACAAACCTCAGCAACTTAGCGAGACTCAGCAACTTAGCAAGAACCTGTTTCAAAACAAAAAAATTAAAAAAGGGTTGGGGGTAAAGCTCAGGAGTAGAATGCCTCTGGGTTTCACTGCCAGTATGGAAGGAAGGAAGGAAGGAAGGAAGGAAGGAAGGAAGGAAGGAAGGAAGGAAGGAAGGGAGGGAGGGAGGGAGGGAGGGGGGAAGGGGAGGGGAGGAGCGGGAGAGGGGAGGGTCCTTAAGTGATTAACATGCCTATGTGCAGAGCTGAGCAGGATTCTGACCCAAAGTTTTAAGGTAATAAAGGAGACAGATACAAAATGAAGGCAGAGATGTCAAGCTTTGTATGTTGGGGTTGGGGAGGGGTATGGGGAATTGAACCCTGGGGCCTTATATCACTAAGCTTTGCCCCTTTTTTAGTTTTTATTTTGAAACAGAGTCTTGCAAAGTTTCTGCATGCTGGCCTTGAACCTGCAATCCTTCTGTCTCAGTCTCCCAAGTACCAGGATTACAGGCATGTGCCATCACATATGGCAAGATGCCAAGCTTTTTAACTGCTTTTAGCTAACCATAAAGCATCTGCTTTATGAAAAGTTGGTGCTTTTAGCAAAAGCAGCCAAGTCCTTGTTATAGAACCTTCAGAGGTACAGCCCAGTGGGAGAAAGTTGGGTCACTGTGCCCTTGAAGGGGATATAGGAACCCTGGTCCCTTCTCTTTGCTTCCTGGACATCATGAGGTAACAGACTGCTCTATCACATATTCCCCACCATGATACGCCGTCTCTCAGATCCAAACCAACAAAGCCAAATAACCATAGACTGGAACCTCCAAAACTGAGCCAAAATAAACCTCTTCTTTTATTAAATTATCTCAAGTACTTGTTGCACACAAGTTTAAATGTCACCTTTGATTGGCACATTCTATCAATTTTGGAGTTGCAGGCAGTGTTTCCAAGAGATAAGATATTACACTAGTTCTCCCTTTAAAAGTATAAAAATATCAATTACTCCTAGGTATGGTGGCCTAGGCCTATAATCCCAGCTACTTGGGAAGCTGAGGCAGGAAGGTCACAAGTTTGAGGCCAACCTCAGCAATTTAGTAAGATCCTATCTCACAATAAAGAAATAAAAAGGGCTGAGGATGAGCTCAGTGGTAGAGTGCTTGCCTAGCATGTGCAAGAGCTGTGTTCAATCCCCAGTACTGCAAAATGATAATAATAATAACATCATTTGAGCCAGCACAAAGTATCCACCTAGTTGGACTGTCTTGGCTTCTGCATAACATATGGAACCTTAGCTAAATGCAATTGTGGGAAATAATATTTACCTTAGAGTGTTGTTGTAAGAATTGATAAGGAGATGATATATCTATAGAGAATAGTAACATACCTGGTGCTTAATGAATACTAGCTTTTACTCAAATCTGATATAAAGTTGCAGAGCAAAATTATCTTATAATTTTCTCTTTTTGCTTAATTTTCTTTAGTTTCCTCTCTTTATTTTATTTTATTTTATTTTTTTTTTTTTTTTTTTTTTTTTTTTTTTTTTTTTTTTTTTTTTTTTTTTTTTTTTTTTTTTTTTTTTTTTTTTTTTTTTTTTTTTTTGCGGTACTGGGGATTGAACTCAGGGGCATTCTACCTCCGAGCTATACCCCCAGCCCTATTTTTTATTATTTATTTTGAAACCGAGTCTCACTAAGTTGCGGAGTGCCTCACTAGGTAGCTGAGGCTGGCCACGAACCCGGATCCTCCGGTCTCAGCCTCCCGAATGCTGGGATTACAAGCGTGCGCCACCACGCCCGGCTCCTTTCTCTTCTTTTTCTGAGCACAAGAGAATTGTACTTCCCACCGCCTTGAAGGTGGGGAACAAAATTTAACATGCATAATTCTCTACTTCTCTTTTCATCTGACTTAGGAATTCCAGATGCTAAAAATTTATCATCTTTGGTCCCTGAGTGATGGTAACATGGAAAAGAAGCCAGTACCAACATGCAATGGTAATAGAGTAGGAATGAGAAAAATGCCCCAGTTGCTATAGGCCACTGATGTGTAGCTTTACTTGTTACTGCAGCATAACTTAGCCTATTATGCCTGCTTTTGGGTACACACTACACTTGTGCAATTTTTATTTAAATAATGTAAACAGATTAATGTACTGGTAAATATGCACAATTGCATAAAAAGGGAATTAGCAGTGCCTATTAATGGCTAGCCTGTTCCTCTGCAGAAATGTCTCAGCCAGTTGTTCTGGCTATTCAACAAAGCAAATATATGTATGCAAACATATTTGTGGCAATGATGTCTCAGAGAATTCATAATGGCTGGGCCATCCCAGTGGCCCAGGCAAATAAACACCACTTGCTTTTTCCCCCCTCTCATTTTTTTTCAGAGAGCTGGAGAGTGCTTGAATCATTCAACATCCTCCACTGAGACAGTGGTGACAATGATTCTGCTGTTCTCTGGAGGCTCTATGTCATGGTTAAGTCACTTGAAACTGTTTAATAATCTGTACAGGTCTCATTGGGTCCTGAAGTCCCAGAACCACTTCCTTGTGCATTATCCTCTACCTCCCTCATTT